>VNJU01004059.1:0-82796 GCA_008042675.1 Drosophila seguyi
TGGGGAGCCTTTTCGGGAGCTTCTCTAGCCATAGAAAAATGTAAAACGCTTCATATTTGTCGAAAACACATATGTTGCCTACCCGATATAGATTTTAAAAACAAAAGAATAGAAAATGTAAATAGTCTAACCATTTTGGGCATAACCTTCGATACAAAGCTTCTTTTTAAAGAACATTGTGTTAAATTAAGAAAACAACTCGAGATTAGATTTAATATTATAAAATTTTTTACATCCAAATACACTAGAATTCATATTAACACACTTATTGGAATCACTCGAGCCCTGATGCTCTCTAAAATAGATTACGGCCTTCCAGTTTACGGTTGGTGTGCAAAATCCCACCTAAGCAAGTTGCAGGCTCCATATCATGGCGCAATTCGACGTGCTATAACCGCCTTCCCCACCTCTCCCACCTCATGCATTCCGAAAATTCATTTAACAAATAACCTTCTTTTGAGGAAAGATTACTCAAAAATTTTTAAGGAAAAGAGAAAATACAAATGCATATCTACGCTTAGGCGATGTGCCAACTACGCAACACAAATTGGCTTAGCTTTGCCAAAGCCAACTACATCGTCTAAGCCGCCAGCATTTTGGGCTTGCAAAAATCCAAACATTAAGCTAGATATGTATAACGCCTCTAAAAAAAATACCACCAGATCAGAATTCCAGGCTCGTTTTCTTTCCTTACAAGAAGAATTTAGTTCAAAATCATGGCTCTACACAGACGGATCTAAAACAGATGATGCCACAACCTTTGCAGTTGTCGATAGCAGAGGTACAACAATCTCCGGAGGAATACTGCCTCCTTACAAGCTTGCCTTGCTTGAAGCCTTCTCCATATTACAAGCTTGCCTCTTCGCCACCAAACACACTGGGCGCTTTGTTGTCAGATAGCCTCTCAACGTTGTCTTCTTTACGGAACTGGGGCCACACTGATCCCATAATACAAAAGATAAGAAAGCTATCTACCTCCAACTCCGATAAGATTACTCTCTTATGGGCCCCCAGTCACCAAGGAATTAACGGCAATGAATTAGCAGATCAGGCCGCACAGGACATAAGACGCAGACCGTCATATCTTTTCACACCATTCAACACCAAAGACGTCAGAAACAGGATCCACCGTCACCTAAAGGATAAAAAAGTTTTGGAATGGAACCTATATAACCACCGTTATTTCTCAATCAACACATCTTTCTCAAACATCACTTTGCCTGGCCACCTTGGAAAGCAAGCCTGTTCAACATTCATCCGCCTCCGCATTGGACACACTTGTGCAACACACGAACACCTTCTTACAGGATCACCACGACCTTCCTGCCTCTGTGGCGAACGCCTTGATAATATTGACCATCTGCTTAACTCATGCCGTCTTTGGATAGCGTCAAGGTTTCCATTTTCGGGCAGAAAAAACCTTTAGAAACCTTAAAAATAGAGTCACCAGTAAACATAATGAATATGTACAAATTTATCACCAAAACCAAACTAAAAACTTAATTAATTATTTTTCAAATCTCGAGTCGTAGAAATTTATTAGGTTTAGTATTGTATACTAGATTTAATTTTGTTAAAAATATAAAAAAAAAATATATATTTATTCATACAAAAACATTTGGTTTTAACGTTTACCTAATATACTTTATTTACAGTTTTACACTCAAAATCAAATAAAGTTACTTCGTTTCCGCTAGAAAAGCTTTTCCGTAAACTTCGATATCAATAAAACTTTAACATTTTCGCAATTATATATGGTTATGTATGGTTTCTATTTTTTTTGTCATCAGTGATGACAAAAGCTCTTTCTTAAATTTATTTAGTTCTTAAAAACAGAACAAATAATTTATTCAAAATATTTATTATTTCTTAATTTTTTTAAGATAAATATCTTTGAATTTTGGTTCTTCTCTGTGAGTTTAAATTTGATTGGACGCTTGTCACCTCCGAGTCCTTCCTCTTTCTCTCTCTTACCGCTGTCATACATTGCGCCATTACGCTCCACTTCTCTACCTCCATTCCTCTGGCAGTCAGTTTGCATGTAGCTCTCTGACAATAGAAGAACTGTTGTAATAACAGAACTTTTCTAATCAACCTGCTGGACATACAGGACGCTGCTCCCGCCACTGCCGCTCCTCGAGCCAGCCAGCTGATACCGTGTAAGTTTATTAAAATGATGTCCTGTAGATATTTGCAGACACTTGTCGTGCGAACAGTGTGCAGTGAAAGGTCTGGATTGGATCGGAATCAAATGAAAAGAACGTTGAGTCGCCTAATGTGCAAAAGGACAATGGAAACATGGAGCAGAACAGGACTTGGCCTTGTGGGGGGTGTGGAAAAACTGGCAAGGCAAACAGAATGGAAATTCTAACGGGAGGATGGGCCAAGACGGAGGGCGATACAATTGGCGAGGAGCTGAGCTGGGAAGTGGAAGGCATCGGGGGCGTAAAGCTTACAAATCAAGCAAAGTGAAGGGCAGCACCCTAACACCGCTCCGTTGAAATAAAAATGCATTTACTTGTGGAGCGAACGAAGAAGCCCCGAAGTGCCGAGGCAGGCAGGAGCAACAGGATGTATTGGTCCCCGTATCCGATTGCGCGTCTGTGAGGGTATCGCTGCCATCTGCTCCTCGTGCCCGTGTCGCGTACCTGGCGCAAATGCAGAGCTGCATTTGCGTTCTACTGTCTAACTAGTTACCTACCTATTGGCAGGACACACAGATACGTCCAGGAAGGACCCTCCAGTCGTGGAGCTGTTGGCAATTTTATTGACAGCCCTGCAGTGGAGAGTGGGGGCCAACCCTTTTCGCTCCGCTGCTGGTGCTCCACTGGTGCCGATGCTGCCGGGTGCGATGGTGACTGGAGGTAGGGGGTTCGGATGCATTTTGTGACAATGTTTATTTAGATTTTGCTGCTGCCAATTGCTGACATTGCAATTTCTATTCCTGCCGGGCTCTCACACGCACGCCCCTAGATAAACACACTCCCAGATGTGCTGCGTGTGCAGTGTGCAGTGTTGCATTTCATTATACACTGGAAGAAAACAGTGGGCTTGATTAGAGCTCCGCAGCCGGCAGCCTGCCATTCTGAGGACATCCTGTAATATCCTTGAATATCCGTCGTTTAATATGCACATACCTCAGTTTCCCTGCCAGCGCCGCAAATGCCTTTGCATTTGTATTTGCACACTCAGAAGGCTGTGTATCTGTATCTAGGTATCTGTCGTTGTTCGCTGGCTCGCTTCGGTTTGCGGTCGTGTGTTCTGTACTTTTTGGCATTTTAATTTCAAATTGTCAATTGGATTTAAGTACACTCGATAGCAACAACGCCGACAGCAGAGCATTCTGTATCTTGGTTCTGGCTGTCGGAGCTGAGATTGCCTTCATCGCTCCCCCGACGCAGATTTTGGAAATTGTTTGCCTATTATCGAGCCACAGAAACCAGAGCTTTTCCTTGCCCGGCAGGTTGGGAAGTCTTCGCTTTATTGCCGAACATTTGCTGGCCATAAAATTTGATTTTAAAATGTGTCAAAAGTGCTTTAAATGTGACAAAATTTGATTACGCCTTTTGTGTTGTTAGCGCCCGACATCAGGACTTTGGGACATAAGGGATACGGCAGTTTGATTGCTAGGCACCGCCACGACAGTTGCTCTCCCCTGAGGGGGAATTGCTTGGGCATCAAGGGTCCAGCGCATATCAACGTTAATGCCAATCTGGTTTGGCTCGTTGATGCTGCATTGATTAGGGCGCCTAAACATTTGGTTACGGCCTGGCTTCCGACTGCCAATAAGCGGACGCAAAATCATTAATTTCCGCAGCACACAGTAGCAATTGATGGCCGATTCGAGTTCAGTTCTTCCAGCTGCGTTCGAATCTGAACTGGCGCCTGGTCGGGGCAGAAACCCAACTCGTATGGACCGTGCCGCTGTCGATTTTGTTGCAATTACCCGCAGCAAATGTTTTTGCAGTTTGAAGCTCTCTCCATTCATTTGTTGGCTGCAGCCCAATGATAATCGGACTCCTGTTTGCCCGGCAAAGCGGGGCAAGTATTTGCAATTAGTGTCAATTAGCGGGGTTTTTAGTTATTGCGCCAAATGCTTGTGCAGTTGGTAAGCGCAAAATGAAAGGCTGAGTGAATGAATGCATTTCGCCCGATAATTGTTGAGGGGTGTAAGCCAGAAGGCTGGATTTCAATTTCGATTCTCATCACATCCCACGTGTGCTCCATCCCATGATCTATCCCCAGAACTAATATACGCTCGTTTAGAGAGACCTGGCCAAGTGCACTCATTACAAATGCCAGCAGCATCCTGGGCAGCTGGCGCAGAAGCCTGAGCAGAGCCGAGCGAAGTCGAAATATAAGGACCTTGCCGCACCCCTTGGAGGGGAATTGCGAAAAATATGCGCACTAGAACGCTCCCTCGGCACTTCAGCATTCGCCATTTGCCACGCAATTCAAAAACTTGCCAAAAGACTGCGCCCGGCGAGGACAACAGCGAGGGATATTTTGCAAACAAATAATAAAAATCCAATTTTACATTTAATCACGCGCTCAGTCAAACAAAAAGAAGGAACTGAAAAGGGCAGAAAAAAGTTTCGGCAACGGCTGCCGTGTTGTCGCCCAAAGGACGACGCTCGAGCATCAACCCTCTTGCCGCAGCGCCCATCCATTCAGAAGCCGCTTGCCGGGGACCTCAAGGATCAGGGACTCAGGGCTCAAGGTGACTGAAGTATTTTGCTTAATTTATTGCATTTTCTACGCTGAAATGCGCAAAAACTTTAGCCCACCTCCGGAAAATTAGGCTGCTCGACTGAACGGAACCGAGCGCCGACTCCGCTAGTCTCCCTCGTCTGCATCCCCGCATCCTGCGTCATTATAAATTTAAAAAGCGTGTTAAAAGGGGTGCGGATCCGTGCCTGCTGCCACCAGGAGCTTAGGCCAACCCCGCCCACCGCGGCCAACAATAAATTTCATTTTTCATCATTGCAATTTCTGCGCGTAATTTTTCGTACATGTCGCACATAATTCATTCCCAGGGCTGCGATGTCGCCCTGCGACACATGGATTAAGTGCTGTGAAATGCGCTCCTTATGCAGCCCAACCGCCTTCCCGCGAGGAGCGTGGAAGAATGAATCCTTGAGTAATTCTTCAGTGGGGGAAAGCGCTGCTATCGTTAAAGCGTGTGCTTCAATTCGTGGTGACTTTCGGTCGCACATGATGCATCCACATCCACATCCGCATCCACATTCACATCCTTTCGCTTCCGTGGACCTCGCACCCACGTTCTATGACGGTGACGGCCATGCAGATGTCATCACAGTCTGTTGAGTGAATGACTGCCTGACTGACGTCCCGGAAAGAAATCATGATACATATGATAATGACAATGATTTCACTGCTGACGAAGTCCCCTGCCCGCTGGCCGGGCATCTGGGGCCTCTCCGTTTGATGACAACTGCCTTGGTGTGGCCAGCCAAGCGGGAACTGAACGCAGAACTGAGACTGGAGAAGGGAGGAATCATATGTGATGGCTGTGAATGGAGACGGACGGACGAAGCAGAACGCAGCCAAAGCCAAACGAGACATGGATGTTACTTTTTACTGTCAGTCCCAGTGCTAGTACCGCTTCCCACACTACGCCTCCTCCAATGACAGTTGTACAAGAAATACAAATTTGCAAAATAAGCAGAGGGCAGACCCGGCCAGAGCGTCGAGCAGGGCAGACCATTGTGAGATAAATGACGACATGCTAAGGGAAGTGTCAACTGATTGCGCTGAGCTAGGCAGGCGTAAAAAACACGACTCGACTCTGCTCGGCTCGCCTCGACTCCTGCACGTGACGCATACGCCTCGTTGTGCGTGTGATGGAGGAACAGGAGCAGATCCAGCGGCGAAAGATGGAGCAGCGCAGAGCCCCTGACAATAAAACACAATAAAAAGAAATTATGAATAAATAATACGCAAAGTAGCAAAAGCTACAACACAAAAACGACAACAAATTGAATGCAGAGCGGCGTCATCTGTTTATGATTTATATATTTTTTAATATTTGACTGGGCGACAGCGGCACTGACAGACTCACCCTCAGACGGACAGACAGACAGCTAGACAGCTCGGCGGCGACCCAAGCTGTGCTCAAAAATCATCGCCAAACAAAATCAGCCGTCATTAGCCGAGCATTTGTTCGCCAATTTCGGGTTTTGCTCTGGCCTCCCCGGCTGAGCCCACCTTACCTTGCCGGCTTCCTTCTTAGCGCCGTTGCTCTTGCTAAATTTAATTAATTTTTACGCCATTTCCGCAGCCGGGTGCCTTGAAAGGATTCGCACGCCAGCCCAGAAATTCTCATTAGCAGCTGCTCAGTGACAAGAAAAGAAAAGAAGTGCGCTCGAAAGTCGCTCTAATGAAATGTTTGCTCGCCACTCGTGTCACTCGCGCATCCGATTGTCCGAGCCGCGCGAAAAGAGGGTCGCGGGAAGGGGAGGCGAATGGAAAGGCAACCGGAAGTGCCGCTGAATGGAGCGCATTCCCGCTTCCGGCCGAACGCTGCGCCTTGATTAGTCTTAATTAAATTTTACCTGGCTTCGGCATCCAACAATAAACCGGAGACCAGCCTTATCCTGAGTGTGCCTTCGCTCGGTTCATTTTATGCAAGATGCATACTGCGAATCGAGGCGGGCCCAGTTCTGATTTCAGGTCTTAGAGGATCCAAAGCAATAATATTAAATAAAACATAATTTTTGTAAGGCGTAGTTAAGGACTGAGTGGCTTAACTCCTGAATCTACGTCTTAGTTAGTCTAACAATCTTTCATCCCAAGAATTATTCTATTTCCCGGAGCGACAAAAAATATTAACAAAAACTCCCTCTTGTCACCCTCTTCTCAGCTTTCGCTTCCTGAAGCAAAAATACGGTAACCCGAAAATTACGACCTTCAAATTAAATTTTCCGTCTGTCGCTGCCTTTACGGTTTATGAAGTGTTGCAAAAATATCTACAGATACAACCGAAATAAAAGCAAGCGGAGCCAAGATACACAGTGCCGGAGAATGCTGCATCAGCGAAATGGCAAGGAGGAGGCGGGGCAGGGTGGCTGGAGGCTGCCCACTTGCGAAACAACATGCAAAAGGATTTTCGTCGATTTTCGAGTACTGTATCTGTGCCGCTGCCGCTGCTGCCACATGTGCCACAATGTGCTGCGCGAACCTTTGCGAGGAAGCAGCCACTCCGCCACGTACCCAGTCTGCATAAACATGGTTCCCCGCCCACTCGAGTGGCTCCTCGCCCCCCCTGCCTTGCCCGGCCACTTGCGACTTTTTCTCCATTTTCCGTTGGCCATTTGGCACTGCTGTTATTTTGTATTTTCCTTAGCACACTTGCCTCGCCACTCACACGGTGCGGATGCACTGGCAGCGCAGTGCTCAGCGGCATTTATTGTTTCTGGCGCCAGTTGTTGCTCTTTTTCCACTTGCAGTCCCACTTCCAGTTCCCTTCCCGTTCCTCTTTGGCCGGTGCACATTGCGCGTTCTCAGCATTTTTAACAGTTTATTTGGCGAAGGCATAAAAAACTAGCCATCCGCCATTCCTGGTCCTAGTCCAGGGCAGGCTGCCAGCTGAAGGATCGGTATTGATGAAGTGGAGAGTGCTGGGGATGGGAGTGATCCGTTCGACAAATCTACGCAGTTATAAATTTAGCAACTGACACATCAAATTCCCATCAAACGCTCCGTGTAAACAATGGCTTCAAGGACCAAAACAACACACCCAAAGGGAACAATAAATCCGCCTGGTATCCTTAAAAAATGGCATGCACAGAAGGGAGCACAAGGAGTCGAAGAGTCAAACTGCAAGCGCAGCAAGGCAAATACTAAAGAATCGGGGCGGGGCGCAATTAACAATGGGAGGGGAGTCAGAAATTTAAAAAGGGTTCCACCGAGGAAAGAAACGTTTATACCCGGGTGTACGCTTCATTTTATGGGATTTTGACATGCATCGAGAGTGGGAGGAGGCCAGGATTTTTGTGAGCCACAGGCGGGCTCAAAAGTATGCCGAGCAGACGCTCACACATGGGCACGCGGCCGCAGAAAGTATGCAACAATAATCTGAACCTCTGACGCGTCCTCCACCTGGTCCTGCTCCGGCTCCTGGCCATGCCTCACTCAGCATAATATTCGCCAGCCCAGGCATCCATCCCCCTTGCCAGCGCCCTTTGTGGACCGCTCTGCTCTGCGGCAAATATTTTATATGCGTTGCATTGCACACTGAATCCTTGGCCTGCCTTTGGCCAGTTTTATTGCCGTTGCAGATGATGGACATTTGGCCTTTGCGATTGCCCGAGCGCCCCGTCTCCCCCGACCGTCCTTCGCTCACATTTCGCTGAGGTCCTTTTTATGAGCCGTCTGACGAACTGATTGGAAGTCAGCGAATTCTTCGCCTCTGCCATTTTCGCTTTTTCAAATTTGTCCGTATTCGTTTTTGCCCTTTTCCACGTTCGGCCAATGGGCACTTCACTAACAGCTTTGAGTGTCCACACACACGCTCGTGGTGTGGCGGAGTGGAGTGGGCAGAGCGTGTTTGGCATCTTGAACTGGTCAGTTAGCACTGCGGAATCGCTGGCTCTGCTGATGCAGCAGTTGGCTGTTGGCAGTGGCGCAGGAAGAACACTAGCCATGTTTCTTCACTTTGGCATTAAGTCATGATTCGATAAATCAATACTCGACCATTATTCTGCGCCTATTATTGCCCCAAAAGTTGTGCAAAAGTCATGCATAAAACACAGAATATTAACAGCCACCGCAACAATATGGACATTTGCCGACCATTGTCCCACTCCCCGAACATTTTCTCACTCACATCGCACCACATCGATATAAACTTGCGACCGGCGGCGACCGAAAATGACATTTCAAAGGCAAACCGAAAACTTTTTTCGCCTACAACATTACGCGTATTTTAATGAACATTTTCGGGGCTGCCATCGGAAGGGGGAGCATACCGCGGCGCGGGGCCACCGAGCTGCAAATTATGCATGTGGCCGCGTCGACACACGGGTCGAATGTGTGATAAAAACCCCCAGAGCTTTTCGAGTGCGGTTGGGCGCAGAGTGGTGCGCCCCTCTGCCTGCCTGGTGGGGTTGCAGAAGTCCGGGCTGGAATTTCGGGGTCTCTGGGCCACAACATCATCTCATTAACAATCAGGCGAATTGGCAAGGAGCGTGGATAGGACCACGTCTGCCCCTCGACATGGCTGCGACCCACTCACTGTACGTGCCGGGCTCACATTTCAAATCAGTTTGGCGCAACGGCCACCGCTCGGCCCTTTCCTGGGCACATTATTTAAATTCAAAAAAGCGATAACGACCGGGTAATGATGAAGTGCAGCGACTGCAGTGGGGAGAATGGCCGCCGGGCACTGCGACTACTACTGCATCGAACTTCGCAGGCGTTGGCCAAAATTGGTTACGCGTTTGGGTCAACAGATGCCGAGGTCCCGGGGCTACAGATCCGCGTGTGGGCTCGTTCGGTTTGTGACGGGGTCAGCATATTGCCATCGGCATATAGCGCCGGACAGAACGGGTGACGGAAAAGAGCAAAGGGCTAGTTTCCGGCACCGGGTGCGTGTGAAAATGAGTGACAAAGTGGTCAGAGGGAGTGAGTTTTGGGCGCGATTGTCGGTTTTCATTAACACTAAGGAACGCTCGAATGGCTCACTGAACAACTCTTAAATTACGGTCTCCTCGATCGACCACTGAACTCAACTCAAAGACTATCATGCCAGCCCCTTGGCCAACACATCCTCTGGCGGTTACATAAACATGTCTAAAATATGGCCCACAAACGCTGCGCCCAAGCCAGCGACTCGTTGATGTCGTATAAATAACAGATTTAGTGGCCTCAGTCTGTGTTTGTTTGTTTTTAGCTCTGAGCCCAGAGCCCTTCGACCAACAGACATTGGGCGGTCCACTGATAACGGAGCCGCCTGTCCTGTCCGTCTGTCCTGCTACAGACTAGGCCGGCCGGGCCAGTTGCTTTTTATGTGTCATAACGATGGGGCAGCGGACGGGAATGCAAACCTAGGCACAGACAGAGACGCAGACATGGACGCCGACAGCTTTGGCGGCCTTTAATGGCCGACGCGAAAGGCAAACAGGAGCTGCAGGACGCGGCTATGGCAAACAATGGCCGCGCCATCATTGACTGCGTTAATTGCTGTCATTCATTTGAAAAGTCATACGCGCGATTTTCAGAGCAACATGCTCTGGGGCTAGCCCGCTCTTCGTCCTTGGCCACCCTTCCTCCCGTTAGAAGTGATGATTATGCGCTCACTCTTTCGCTTTCATTCGGCCATTGCAGCACCCGGCTTCCATAACATTTAACGGGGTTCGCTTTTGTGCCTCCATCCCGCTCCAGGCGCCATTATCGATTGCCGTTTGCAGCAGATCTTAATCCCCGCCGGGTGGGTCCGAAACAATCTGCGCTCTGCCCTTACTTTTACTTTCATGCCGGCCCCTGCTCGCCCCACCCCCGTGTCATATTATGTGCTTACTTAGACCCGGGTCTAGAAGGGTACTCTTTTTTCTAGTCCCTCGATCCCTTTCGTATCCAATTTGGCTGCTAAGCCGTCGACATTTTCGTTGTAGTCGTTTATTGATTTTGCCCGAGCAGATGGACCTGGCAGGGATTGGGCCCAGAGGAGGAGAATAGAATACGATATGTGGTTGTCATTAGCCACTGGAAAGTGGCCTGAAGCACGGCCTTTTATCGGGAAGTTAAAAACACTTCATTTTTTCCTGGTGTTTTCATTGATAGCTTGGATGGTCCCCAGGGGGACCTGGGCGTTGCACTTAGCTTTAATGCGGCATAAAACAAGAGCTGCATATTGAAATTTTAATGGCCCTGGGCAGGAGAGCCCTTCTCCGAAACGGAACGGATGCACATACATAAATTCCGCTCGTGTGGTTTTCAAAATGCATTACGGCCATGGCAACAGCTTCCTCCAGCCACTGACCTTCCTCTCCTCCGAACTCTGCTAAGCTAATCAAGGGCTGAGCCAACAATTTACTTAGCCCGGCTCCCTCGACCCTCGACCCCGGTGAATCCGGTTCATCGTGGTGGATGGGGAAGGCAGCCAGACGGTGTTTCCATCATATCAGCCACCGCTTTGGCTGCTTAGTGTGAAGCTCCTTACATCCCATTTACTGCGCTTCGCCTGGCCTCATGCATAAACCAATTTGCCGGGAATAAGCACGGGCAGGAGGGCACGAGGGCAGGAGGGACAGGTGGCCCCCACTCCTAGTGAGACCTCTCCAATTGCAGCAATTTTCCGACTTCGCTTTATGCATTTATGCGCCTTTGTCTGCGGCCACTCCGCTCCTTTTTTCCGGCTGCACTTCCTGTTTTGTTTGTGCTGTTCATCGTCTGCGGCGTCGGGTCATTAATTTGGAAGCGAACACCTCTTGAACCACCTCCGGGGGGAGTCCGGCTCGGTCCGGCCAATCAGCTATGCCGACCCGACCCGGGCTCGAGTGGTCGGTCAGCAGTCCCCGTCCAGGGCTCCAGGTCTTAGCGCCATTTCCCCAGTGAGAAATTAGGAAATTGCATTTGCTGGCGAAACGAGCCGGCAGAGCCGTAACGGAATTTACGCGATGCACTCCAACACGGAAACGGCTGCGGACCCCACTCCGCCGAAGATCTGCAATCGGAACTGCAGCCGTAGCCGGAGCCAGGCTTCGACAGCTGGAAATTGCCAAAATGTAAATTCTCGCATGCCCGCCAGGCAAGGCCCGGCCCAGGCACACAAATTTATTGCCCGCGCAGCCGAAGGCCCTGGTCCCCATCATCATCATCGCCGCCGCCATCGCTGCCGCCTTCGCCATCAGCATCGGAATGATCATTGCGGCGGTTCGGGGCCCTAAAATATTCATAATCAACGCGGCATTAGCCATGGCTGCGTTTTCATTTCGTTTTTCGGCTTTTGCCGGAGCTCATCAATGAATCAGCATCGCAGCTTGCGGCATAATTGGGGCTATGTTTTAGTTATGAGCTGACTCGGACAAGGCGGCGTAGATGGGGTAATGGCGAACCAGACAGACATACACTTTCCGCCAGCAGGTCGCTACGATTTTAAATCAATACCTCTCAAATGGCACCTCCCGGACCCACGGCCCAGTGCAGTGCACTCCTTCTGGTGGCGTCTTGCGCCGTCTTGCATCTCTGCTAGAGGGACAATAACAGCCATTAAGTGTGGCCAACACGTAACCGGGCAATAAACAAGCGTGACAAATGATGCTGCTAAATGAAAGTTGATTGCCAGTTGACGGGCACACCTGTTTCGACGGCAGCCCGGGTCCAGGATCTGGGCACAACAATCAAAATTGTCAGAGCCATCGAGAAAGAGAGCACGGAAAGGCGAATGGCAGCGAAAAATCACGACGGGAATGCCACGCATCGGATGTGACTGTCTGCCGTCCAGCTCCAGGCTCTGCGTCTCGTCCTGCGCTAGCCCTATTAATAATGATGGAGGCGACAAAATGGCCGCCGACCCCTTATTTCGCTCATCTCTTCTCGCTCCTGGACGTCACGTGTCGAGGCTGCGTGCGATTTCTACGACAGGACATTGAAGCGGAAGCGCGTTTCACACAAAGGGAGCACACAGTGAAAACTGTTTGTTTTCGCGCCGGGCAGCTGCCAGTTCTTGGGCATTCTGCCCCGCTGGTTTCATTCAAATTGTCTTCCTGACACATTGCATTCTATGGACAATAAACGATGCAATGCGCTCACAACACACTCTCGAAGATTTCTGAGCCCAGCAATGTGTCGTCGTTCAAATAAATCTGTATTGGCGAGGAGTCCAGGTGACGTAGCTCTCATCTGTGGTAGCCAGCACGTAATTTGCCACAACTTTTGGATTAAAGCAGCGCCAATCGGACAGCCATTAAACTGACTCCAACCTCCATCCTGGCTTGACTAGTCAGACTCGACTTTGGGCCCCACCACGAGCATTTTAAAACTCCCTCTGGTTGTCAGGGACAGACCGAGGTGTTCTGGTCTAGTCTGGTCTGGTCTGGTCTGCCAACCGTTCCCTGGACGGCAAATTACTAATTGGCAAGCAAAACGCTCCGGTTGTTGTCCAACAAACAACGACAACCACGAGCACGACGTCAGAGGAGAAGCCAGTCGTATGGCTCTGGCCTGGCTCTGTCCTGGCTCTGGGGGTGGCTCCTGCCCCTTCACCTGCTCCTGCTCCGACTGCCGAGAGATGCCATCCAAAGGTGGCACACATGGCACACAAGCTTCATTAACTCAAACTATGCTGCATTTTGCGATTATCAAATTGTCTTTACACACATGGAGCCAACGATTGAAGCAGAGATGAACGGTGCCGAGGAGAGCTTGAGCCGGGGGACACTGATGACTGCTGATGCTTTGCAGGAGAGATAGGGGAGAGGTTCGAGACCCGGCAACCGCAGAAATATGAAGCGCATGTGGCAGGGAGCACGGGCCGGGAAAAGTGGAAAGCCCCGAAATGCTTTGGGGTATTTTGTTGAGCAAACAACCATGCAAAAATGCAGCAGACGGTGCGAGAACGATGTTCCTGTTCTGGGAACGATGAAGTCCTGTTCGGAGCGATGGCCACCTGACGGGTGGGTGGGGAGATAATGCTCAGTGACAAACTGCCGGACTGGACGGGACCAGGCCCCCGGCCGGCCGCATTATCGCACCTGATGGCGATTAGAGACTCGCTTCAACGACGACGGAGCTCTTAAATTTCACTTGCTGCTGCAATTGATTGAAAGTGCGAGCCGGGCGACGGCTTTGATTGATGCCGGGCAGAGGTGAGCGTGGGACTTAACCAGCACAGGCCCGGGCACCGGGAAAACCCACTCCAGATGGCCTGACTGTCTGCAATTAGCCTGTCGCTGGCAAAAGTTCCCCAGCTACCGCTGCCTAATGAACTCCCGAGGAACTCCGTTCCCAAGTTGGAGCCGGGCCACTGCATCCCCTCGCCTCCTGCGGAGGTCAAACTCAAAACAAAGCATAACAAAACTTTCTCTAATACCGGATGTAGGTCATTGTGTTGGGTTGCAACTAAACTTTGCGAACCCAATCTCTGCCGTCCCTTGGCGGTGCCGGCCATGCAAATATTTTGCATTTAATTAACGCATGAAAACTAGCTGCCGCAGGACGGGGCTAGTGTGGCAGGCAGCCTCGCTGCAGATTAAAATAAATTGCATGGAAATTTATCATTCGAACCTCGAGCCAGACAACGACCAGAAAGCAGGAGCAGGATAACTTGACACAGTTGCAAAAGTTGGCAAGAAAGTGGGGCTTTGGGTCAGTTTCTCAGTGTGTGCGGGCCATAATTAATCATAATAAATGCGGGAAGGAGGGGCAATAGGGCGCGGGAATTAGGCAAAGCGGCGAGGAAAAAATAACCACGATTTCCCAGCATTTTCTTTGCCATCAAAATAAATGAGCCAATTAAGCGGCGGCCAAAGGCGCCCTTGGCCCACCTGATGAGGGTGCGCGGAGTGGGGCCCAGTCGCAAATCCCCGAGCTGAATTGGCCGGGTCCAGGTGTTGCGCATCATCACCAGCGATGGAGATTCATAGGATGCTGCTTGGCGGCGCGTAAAATGTATTTATATCTCTTTTCGGCCCGACCGTGATTGGGGCGCTGGATTAAGCTCCTTTGGTGCTTGTTGACTGGGGTTAAGTCGTTCGAAGATATGCTGCTAATGGAACTGAAGGAGCCGCTAATTGTTGGCGACAATCGAGCCTCTTCCCATGCTTACTGGCGGCGGTATGCGACCGTCACGATGGATTGCTAGAATCTATTTTGCTAAGCTGAGATGTTCTAGCGCAATCTATTTTGAACACAAAGACAGCACTTGACTGCTTACCTGTCTTGTCTTTATTGGGCGGCCACTAACTTTTGTCTGTCGTTCTCTGAATAAAATCGAACCAAAACTCATAATTAGCGCATGATTTAAAGGCGCTTAGGTAATAGCTGTGTTGTTACCATGTAACTCAAGCGGCTAAATGCTTGATTAACCCCGATAATTCCAGTTTCCGCCGACTCGGCACGAGATGCGCCTCCCGGCCACTCTTACCCTCCCAACATGAGCAGTTGCGAGATTACCTCGTCACTATATTTATTGTCAACGTAAAACTAAAACGCCAGCTCGACTAATTATTGCACTAGCTTGTAACAAGGCACAAATCACGACCTAACTGTTGGCTGTCCTTCGCCGTAGAGGCCGCCTCCTCCCTGGCACCTGCATCCTCCTCCGCACTCAGAGACCTTTGCCGCTCCTCAGAGGCGGCTGCCCGGACAACCGCAAAGGCGGCGCCGGCGCCCAGCAGCGATCCGGCCGCAACATCCGACCAATGGTGCTTGTAGTCCATGACGCGACTGAGGGCCACAAACGAGGCGAGGGCCACGCAGGCCAGCTGGAGCACGGGGCTCAGCAGAGAGCCGGGCAGGGGCCAGCGGCGGCGGTGAAGAAGCAGGGCCACAAACACCAAGCCGTAGAAGGCCATGGCCGAGTGGCCGCTGGGGAAGGACACGTGCACATCCCGCAGCACCTCCTCGGTGGCTCCCGAGAGTTCGGGCCGGCAGGAGTAGTCCTCGTGGTAGCTCAGGTCATCTTCGTGCATCCCATCCGAGCAGCTGCCTCCATCCGGGAAGTGCGGCCGGCAGACAGCGAAGAAGTGGGGCCGCAGGCGGCCGATGGTGTGTTTCCCGATGCCCTTGATTAGGTCGTTGCCAACGTAGCCGTAGAGGTACCAGCGGGCCGTGTTGTACACCGGCCAGAGGTGGCCCCAGTGGCTGACGCCCCCGTGCCAGCAGAGCAGGCTCTCGAGCAGGACTACGCCGAGAAGCGGGAGGTGGAGGCCCAGCCAGTGCAGCTGCGTGGGGCTCACGGTGTTTTCGTGGTACGGATACCTCAGGGACTCGTCGTTGCAGAAGAAGCCGCGCTTGGTGGTCGGCCCCCAGAAGAATCCAAAGTTTTCAACGAGGACGATCAGGATTCCGAGTAGGACCAGGTCCACCAGAAGGCGAAAGGGGGGCCGGATTCGCAAGTTGAAGCTCATTTTCGGTTGTTAGCTGGTTTGCGTCCGGATCCGTGCGATCGCTCCGACTGTTCACACGTCACTGATCTACGACTCGGGGCGAAAGCGGACAACAGCCCCCAGCAATCTGAGCTCAGACCCTCTCGACTGGGATTATTAATAAACAATTCGCATTGTTGCCTCTGATTACATTATAATACTCAGAAATATTTTCTGTTTGCGTCGAAAATATTTGTGCTGCCCGCCGTCAGCAGATCTATGTGCGATACTTACTGAGTGATCGGGGAGTGTGTGAGTAGAAATCTGCTACAAGCTGGTACTGAAAACAAACCATTTATAAACCAGAAATGTTTATTAATAGATCTGCGATATTAATAGAACTTCTGCCTTGGGAAACCCCCTTTATTTTGACCATCAATTGAGCGTGGATCTGGTTTCCTTCAACTGTTAGCTTGAGTAATTTCAATAGTACTCTAAGTGGGCGGATCATGTATATTCTGCTTAGCCAGATCGGTGCATTCCCTATATATGAAAGCTAACTGCGCGGTTGTCAACTTGTTGCCACGCACGTGCTGGCAACGATAGCGCTACCTTGTCCGCGTCTGGCCCTGAAACGGTCAGCGGCAAAACACGCGATAGCTGTTGACCACTGCCGAGTCCGAGTCCAAGATCCCCGGCTGACGTAGACCGGAGTCACCGAGAAAGCCCCGGAAGCCGAAAAGCTCGGCAAAGCTCGCCAGATCACTCTCGGGGCTCTCTCCGGAGACTTGTTAAATGCTGGGTCAGGGGTCCATCAAAATCAGATTAACCCAGCTTGATTCACCAGAAGGCGGACCAATTGAATCAGTTCGGAGAGCTGCGGCGCCTTCACACGACGGGCCAAGAAGTGTTTCTCGGGAGGCCGGCCTCTCGGGTGACGCAGCAGAAGAGGCACTTGCCGCCGGCGCGAAGTGTTGATGAGTCATGGCCAGCACACATTCCAACCGGAGCCAGCCAGGTAGGACAACACTGCCCGAAAAACTATGTCAGCTGAGCTGCGCCCTGGCTAGGGGAATGTGGGTGGGCTGACATTGAAATGTGTTATTTTGTATGATTTAAAAACACAACAAAAACCGATAAGCGAGCACGCAGACAATGGGGTAGGTTAAGACTGAGGACCCTGTGGACAAATGCGGATAACTTATTTATTGTACTTTTAGCAGTTAGAATATACAAATAATAATACGGGGACTTACACATAGAATGGGGTTACAAGGACACACAGATGGGAATTATACAAATGCTGCTGGTGGGCTCTAGAACTACTGCTATGCGACGGGGTGTAGATACTACAAATTCAACTCGGGCCGCTCTTCGGTCTATTCTTTATTGCTACCTTTGGAGTGCTTCGAGCTCACACGGCTCTTGGGGCCTCTCAGACCTTCGTACAGTACTGATCGTCGTTGTAGCTGCTGTTTGCCGAGTAGGGCGGCGGCGTGCTGGGACACACCTCCTCCTGCAGAGTGGCCGCGGTGTTCTCCCGCCGCAGTCCACCGCCCAGTATGGCGCCCACGCCCCCGTCGAAGGGCAGGTCGAACAGCTGGGCTATGTAGCGGGCGGTGATCAGGGCTCCGGCAACGCCGAGGAGCGATCCGGCCAGAACGTCGGACCAGTGGTGCCAGTTGTCCATCACGCGACTTAGGGCCGTGTACCAGGCCACCATGACCAGCACAAACTGCACGAAGTGGCGGCTGAGCTTGGAGCCGCGCCAGGTGAGCTTCCGCTGCAGGTAGACAGCCACGTACACCATGGCGTAGAAGACCAGGCTCGAGTGGCCGCTGGGAAAGCTGAGGCGCGCCTGTCGCACATCCTCGATGGAGAAGCCCTCGCCGGCGCACTCGTAGTTCTCCACGTAGCGGTGCAGATTCACCGGGTCCGTGCAGAGGCTGCCGTCCGTCAGCTGCGGCTGGCACACGGCCAGGAAGTGCGGGCGCAGGCGGCCGATGGTGTACTTGCCCACCTCGGTGGCGTCGAAGGTGAGGAGCATGCCGAAGCAGAAGTAGGTGGACTGCCGGGCCAGCTCCACGTACCAGGTGGAAACGCGCCATCCGTGCAGGTCAACTGTGGTCGAAATCTCTCCAGCTTGCAGGTGGCGAACGTACTCCACCAGGACGAATAGGAGCAGCGGCAACAGGCCCACGATCAGACCCAGCATCACCGGCGTTATCGTGTTGTCCCGGAACGGGTAGCTGATGCTCTCGTCGTCGCAGAAGAAGCCCCTCCGGACGGGATCCACCGCGAACTCGTACACGCAGATGGGTATGAGGAGGACTACGAATACCAGCAGCTCCAGGAGCAGACGCTGGGTCAGCCGGCGGTCCGCTGCAACCGGAGGGGAGCTTGCCGCGGAAGCGGGGGCGGAGGCAGGCATCGAGACGGACACGGATTGATCGTCGGCGGCGTCGCGCATTTTGGGGATGGGTCGCGTTGGCTTTAATTAGTTAATATTCCAAATGGGCTCTATGCTCGCTGGCAATTAGCTCTTCGCTTCGCTTGGTCTTCACCCGTCGCGGTCGTTCGTTGTTTCGGGTTCGTTGTCAGTGACTGACTGAGTCTGCTTCGTTTGGATAACGTTCTTTTAATTTAACGTTCATTTGGTGGGCGAGACTCTCCGAGCATGGGTCTTCTCCGTTCTCCACACGGAGCACTGTGCTCTTCCACAATCGTCAGCTTCTCTGCGTCAGAGGAATGGCTTTATTGCCTATTTTTATAGCAGCTGGCCGTCTGGGGGGATCTTAGTACGGTTGCGGTTTTGTTTTCTGCATATGTGTAGATTAGACAAGAGCCGGAAGACACTGAAAGAAAAAAGGAAATTTTATAAAAATATTTACCAATAATGTGTGTGTATGGGTGCTTTAGTAACCGATTCCCATAGGATACAAGGGCGAATATCAGCATTACCAGACGAACCAATTTGGCCATGTCCGGCTGTCCGTCGGATGATAAAAGCTACCACTACGAAATTTGGAGACATCATTGATATCTTGCACGAATCCAATTTTTTTTTCCTGCCTAAAGTAACAATTTTTATCGAATAATTAGACTGATGCGGATTGAATATTTTTACAAAATCAGAGTTATTAGACAATTAAGTAGATAATACAGATGTAGCACCTAAAGGCTTGGTTGCTGTGCTCCAAGTTTATTGCAATTCTCAGCATTTGTCAAAATATGAGTAATTGAGCCATGTATATATTTCGTTAATACTAAACCGATTGACTTCATGCCAATTAAATTATTTATTTACTCGTAATAGTGAAATGTTAATAAAAGTACGTGATGTACACTCTAGTCCTGCAATATGGAAAACTTATTCCTATAACAGTCAATAATAAATTTATAATATAAAATAATTAAATAAGCCGCTGGAGATAGACCCATAGAATAAAACGATTTGATGCGACACTATAGGTGGGAATTTCTGGCAGTGCGGTAGCTCAAACAAGCTCAAGATCACTTTGATAAGATAAATCAGAGGGTACGAGATAGCCACAAAGGCCTGTCGTGGCTTCTTAGTGTCAAATCATTGCAATTCAGCGCTTTTGTGACTAGTCAGTGTCTCCATTACGGGAGATCGCAAGGGGCGTTCTGCGCAGTTATGGACCATAAAGGAGCGGTAAGCCATAGATAAGAGCGGGTCACCTTGCAGGCTCTAGGGGGAGTGACTCACGGGTTACTCACTGAGTGGAGCCCTTTTGTTCTAGGGCAGTCTCCGCGATATTCGCATTATCGGGGACGAAGACCGGCTGTTGTGCTTGACTGGAGCGCCACACTCGAGCAGTCGCTAATCTCCCGCCCAAGAATGGCCCCCATTGTGGACCGCTGTTGGACTGCTGCCCTCTGCTCTGCGCGACATCACGACATCCCCGGCGGGGTGCGGAGAGCGGGGCTTCTGTCCAGCATGTGCACAAAGTTTAACTGTCAATTACATTAAAAAATGGAAAACATTCAAAGCGGCCTCCCGAGGGGCTTCGCTAGCCCTCTCTCTTCCACGCAGAAAAAACAAAGCGAGATCAATTTAAAGTGCCCTATTTATTTTTCACAAAGAACTTTAAAGAATGTCATCAAAGGTGAAGTTGTATGTAGAATAAATTTGAATTGCTTTCATAGATCTTTTGCGCATTGGTTGTGATTATTCACAATAGTAGCCATAAAATTATGCTTTATTTTAAAAATAATATTTAGGTTCCTAGCTACATATTTTCTCACTGTGCACCCGCTTCGCATTCATATTCGTATTCACAGACGCCTTAATAGTGGGACGTCAAATGGCGCGACCTTTAATTGAATGAATAAGCGACATTTGATTGAATTAAGGCGGCCTGCCTCTGGTAGTGTGCATCCCTGCTCGGTGGCTCGTCCCCATTTCGCACACACAAACCTTAAGTTCGTTGAAGGCATCCCTGGATAACTCATTTAATCCTTAGCCTCTACGGAGGATACAGGCTTCCCGAGCCACTTTACTCACTTTTAATTGAACTTTTACGATCGCTTTATTATTATTGACTGCCTCTCGTCTTCGCTTTCTGGCTGTGTAAACAAATAAAGCGCTCGCTTTGCGACAGTTTATTGTGGGTTTATTGTTTATTTAACGCTTTTCGGAAGCCGTCCTAACCCGATCCACAAACTTTAAGCGTCGCTTTCCGAGTGCGACTGAGCGTAGTGCCACGGCCGGCTGCGTCCGTCGCTGGCGTGGTAAACAAATCGAAGCAGCTCTTGTGGCGAGTGAAGGCGTGGAGAGATCAGAGGGGAAGAGAGTGGCGAGTAGCCACTGGATGAGAGAGCGGTGGTCAGCGCCTCGATCGGCGATGGCAGCAACTTGTGGATCGCAAGCATAGGTTCGGCACCTCGCTAAGCCGCTGGGTACTGAACTCGGCTAGCAGCGGGCAGTTCTGCAATGTGTCCAAAAGTGAGCTCGGAAATATGTATATATATTATCCCCGAAATCATTCAAGAAAGTTTTGAGCCGAACCCAAGCTAAAAATGGTTCCATCACTTACAAATGAAAGCATACAAAGCCGATACTTTTCGACCAACTTTTCAATATAAGGTCAACTTTAAGGTAAATTGTTGTTCTGGAAAAGTGTGGCTTCCAAGTACTACTCTGGAGTCTATCTGAGCAATGCCCAGAGTCAGAGTCGTCAGCCAGGTTAAATTAATTTTTGTTGTTGTATTAAATATCTTCAGCGTTCGGTTGAACACTATTTTAAAACCCCGATAAATACGCGGTACATTCCGAAAAGTTTACCTTTCAGGTATCACTATGGCCAGAGAAACGTGCTTTATGTATTGAAAATGTACCTCTCCTATCTCCAAACATAACATTTTAGGTTTTACACGTTTTTTTGAAGCGTGCCAAAAAAAAATATATATTTTTATAGCTGCAATTGCTTACAGTACCAGATTATTGACTCACTAAGAAGTTTATTTATGAAAGCCAGTTGTGTCCAAAGCCCTGACTGGCACAGTAAGCAAAATCTTGCTTAATCTAAGCACTTCTTTGTATATCTCTCTTTCATAAAATATTACTCTGACTTAAATCATTAAAAATTGCTATCGTAAGCCTCAGTTCTTGTCCTCACTCAAAAACATTTCATATCGGAGAATTTAATTAAAAAATGCAATTAAATGAATAAAACTAAGAGGGAATGTACTTAACAATTTAAAGGCCTTTTATTGGTTTTAAAGGTAATCCCCCCACATCGATCAGTAGCCATATGTGGCCCGGTTGTAATATCCCGCGTATCCGTATATCTGCTCGTTCCTGGGCCACTGGCGCCTCTTCACCCGAACCTCCGCAAACAGGTGAGCCACGAACACCGTCGCGAAGAGTGCCACCAGCCCCCCGAGGACAGCTCCTGCGGCCACGTCCGAAATGTGGTTCTGAAAGGTGGAGATACGCTCCCAGCAAACTACTAGGGCCAACGATCCGCAGGCCAGCTGAAGGGTGGCGCGCAGGAGCCGCAGCCAGGGTGCAAAGAGCCTGGCCTGGGCGTAGAAGATGAGGAAGCCCATGGCGTAGCTGGTTGTGGTCACGAAGCCACTGGGGAAGGAGTGACGCACTACGGCCAGCAGGTCTGAGGAGGCTGCAAACTCCGTGCAGCCAAACTCTTCGACGTAAGCGGTGGAGTTTTCCCCGAAAAAGGACGAGCAGCTGTCAACGTCCTCTTCGCCCCACGTGGGCTTGCAGACATCCAAGAAGTGGGGCCTAAGGCGGCCAGTCGTGTGCTTTGTCAGCCTGATGGCCAGCAAGGTCAGCCCGAGTCCGAAGAGGTACACGCCGACGGCCTTGTAACACTCGCTGATGAAGCTGGGAATGCGGGCGCCCACGAAGACAAAGCGCTGCTTCAGCTCCGTAGAACTGGGCACAAAGGCGGCGCGCAGCATCTCCACCACCAGGACAAAGGCCGCGGGGAGGATCACCACGGCGATCGTCAGGTGGACCTTGGTGAGCCAGGGCTGGCGGTACGGGTACTGAAGGCTGGCGTCGCTGCAGTGGAAGCCCCGCTGGACCGTCGCCAGCTGCTGGGGCAGCACAACCAAGGCGACGCCATAGATGCCCAGCAGGATCAGGAAGTCGATGACCAGCCGCGAGAGCAGACGGGTGTTTGGATTGCCGCACATTTTCACACTGAAGAATGGGCGGACCGAAGGTCTTTGATTCTTCAGGCCCGTTCGGAGCGCAGCTCATTTGCATCTCCATCGGCCCAGTATTGTTGGAGGTTACTGCCACACAAACTTGTTTCACAAACCTTTGTCTTGCTTTTCCCCCTGATCTGGCCGCGGCTCTCGTCTCTCTCGGCCATCGACAGCGCATATATGCTAAGGTCCCGATAATTTATTCCTAATTTCTAAAGCTGGAATCTACTAATCGGGAGGGAGGGGGTTCGACCCACTCCGGCAGGTGTTTTTTGCGCGCCATGAACTTGTTGTGTCCGTCTGGGAAATAGCACGAGTAACTGTAAATCTTTGCAATATAGTTCTGATTGAAAAGCCATATATCTTGCCATGTATTCTTGTTGATTTCGTTGTAACTCCCTTGGAGTGTGCTAAAGTCGTTGAAATTAAAATTAACTTTGGTGTCTTTCTCTTTTCAGGTAAGCCAGATCCCCCTGCTATTCACCTAATGGGGCTCGAAGATGGGATGCCGCAACTTTCGAAAATATCCGAAAATCGGGTCGATGAAACACGCTCTACTGTCAAGCTTTCGATAAGTCATTAGTCGCGTCATCGTATCGTAATTCATATTTATTTTGCTAAAATACCGACAACAGAACAAGAATTTCGTGCATGTTTGGGTTTGAAAGTGAGTCTTTTTGAGGTTATCCCAGGGATGATTCGCTAAGCACCAGAGCTGCCGCCTCAGGGCACGTATCCGTAGTTGTGATAGGTTTGGGCGTACTGCGCCTGCGCCTGCGCCTGAGCCGGATGCGCTGCCAAATAGGGCAGCGTGCCGAAGGTGTAGGCCGGAAGGGCGGGCGGTTGGCCGCCACCGGAGGCCACCGCCACTGCTCCCGCCTGTGACTTGGTGGAGCTCTTGGGTGAGACCTGGGGCTTTCGCAGGGTGTTGGCCGAGTAGCCCGCCTTGGCCCAGCGCCTGCCTGCGAAGAGGTCCGCCACATAGGCGCTTGTGAGCCAGGCAAACACCACCCCCATCACCGCCCCCGCTAGCACGTCGCTCCAGTGGTGGTAGTAATCGGTGATCCGCGTCAGCGAGACGTACCACCCGAACATGACGAAGAGGAACTGCAGCAGGTGCTTCAGCAGCTTGGACACGCGCGTGCTGAGCGCCGCCTGCAGGTAAATGGCCAGGTACAGCATGGCGTACATGGCCATGCTGGCGTGCCCGCTGGGGAAGGACTGGTTGAGCTGCTTGAACTGGAAGTCAGACATGTTGGCGTTGCTGCAGGTGAAGCTATCGATGTACCGGCCCAGGTTCTGGGCGTCCTGGCAGCTGCTACCGTCCGGCAGCATGGGCTGGCACACGGCGTAGAAGTGCGGCCGCAAGCGTCCGATGCACAGCTTCGATAGCATCGTGGTGAACGTGACCATGGCCAGGCCGTACAAGTAGAAGATCGCCTGGCGGTACAGCTGTCCCAGACGGTGGCCAATCCGGCAGCCATCGCGCTTGGCGCCCGTATCCCGCGGCGGAGCGCCGGGCAGCTGCTTGAAAAGCTCCACAACGGCGATCACAGCGGTGGGACCGCCGAGGGCAATGGCGATGAGCAGCTCGTGGCCGATGGTGCCATCGCGGTACGGATAGCCCAGGGACTCGTCGCCGCAGAAGAAGCCGCGGCGGAACGGACGCACCAGCTTGTGCAGCAGGAGACTGGCCACGCTGAGCGCCGCCCAGATCAGCAGGTCGCAGAGCCCGCGGGCCAGCTTCGTGTACTTGGACATGGATGCTCGGGGGTTCACGCACCGCGGCGGCTGCTGAACGAGTGGCAAGCGGTTCGACTCGACTCGACTGACTGAAAAGCCGCGCTTAACTAACCGAGCAAAACTGGTGAGTCGCCCAACCTGGCCGTGATTTCGGTGCCTCTCTCTCGCCCAGCTCGCCCAGCTCACCCAGACCAGCCAGACCAGCCAGCTGTTCTCTTTCTTCGCAGTGCTCTGCGGTCCGTCAGTCACAGGCTGTGCGTGCCACGCCCCCGGCAGCGCCAGTCCCCGCTCCCCAGCAGACAGTTGTTATTGCTGGTGTTGCCGAGCAACGTTGGAGCCTCCTATGCCATAAACATTTGCTGGATGTTTGCTTTTTTATTTTATTAATTACAAACAAGTGAATTCCCTCATTGCGCCTACAGTCCGAGAAACCTCTGGCTAATTGGCAGACAAAAGCCAATAAAGCCGCAGGGGGTTGCGAAACGTCGACGGATATTCTGCCGGCACAGGTACCAGAAATGCAAACTCCCCCAGTGCTCGTATTTCATCCATAATCTGCGCGAAAACAAACGAATCGCGCAGCTCAACACCCACCTCCGCCGAGTGCTGGAGAGTGGTGGAGTGCAGACCCCGTTGTGCACACGTCGAGAAACTGGTTTCACTTATTGCTCATCAGCCAAGAGAAAATAGTTGGCAAAGTCCGACTCCGATAAGGCTCCGCAGACCGATGGAAACTGGTTTCTGCGGAGAGAGTCTTCGCTGCAGATCGTGCTCCTTTTGGGATGCGTGTGCATAATTTCCTAGTGAGCAGCGGCTGGAACCGAGCCAAGAAGCGGTGGAAAACCCAGCCGATGCGGACCACAATGGGCACCACTCAAGCCTGAAGCTGGCTGGCTGAGTCGTCCAGCGCTGGGGATTTTCACTTTTAGGGATTACTCGTCCAGTGATTCACCCGAAGGCTGCGATTGCGCCCTCAACTAAGGCAGGTGACTCCGCACCTGCTCGATCCCGCCCCGTGACGTAGCCCCTCAGTGCATTCCGCGCATCGCGGCGCTTGTGACGTCGATCGGAGCTTAAAGCTTTTCCAGTGATAACGCCGCGGCGAAACTGGTTTGCGTCGAGATTCTTTCCGCTGCTTATTTTTATGGGATTGCTAATTGAAAACGCCCGTAGACAGGGCTGGAGCGGGCCAGAAGCGGGATGCGATGCGGCTCGTTAGCTTGTAAAATCAACACCGAGCCGCGGCCATAATTCAGTGCTTATTTCAAAGCTATTTATTCGATATTTGCGTGTTAATTTAGTCATTATGATAATTTGATTCCATCACAGGTAAACACATTATGTGTACTTTCGTGGTTAAAGGAGTAGAGTTTGGCTCTAAAAGAGCAAAGTAATCGTACCCACGGCCTTACTTCCCATCCCAATAAAAATGTGTATAAAAAGATAAGCTTTTCACTAAATACTGACTGTTGTTCGATCGGCATTCGTTATTCACCGAAGTGTTATCCGCAAGTGGGTTTCTGGGATTCGATCGCTCTGAGTGCACTGCACGTGCAAGGAATTAAAATCAATTCAAGTCGATCCCATCTAAATTGCTCTGTCCCCAGTGCATCCAGCGTTAGGAGACTTTCGCAGACCTTGAGCATGAGCTTCTGCTCCCTGCCCCAATCGCACTCCTTACACCTGACTGCAGCCGAGTTCCGTCGGTCCCCTGGCAAACCCCCCGCAAATCGAATTCGCGATTACTCGCGGCGTCGGGGGATGTCAACACCGTTCTGTTGTCAGAGCAAACGACAAACCATGCTAATCGCGGAACGCCAATGCCAAGTGCGTCCCCGGGAGGGGAGGCGGCGCCGGCAAACTCCAGCGGATCGGATCGGATCGGATTGCGAGTAGTTCCTCATTAGCTTACTACGCCGCAGTGGCGCAGTCCGTCCCGGTATCAGCTGGGCATCGATCCCTCCTCACACCTCGCTCGGCTGATTTCAGCACCTTTGGCTTATCAACCGGCGACTCGGCCAGGAAACGTGCGATCTACAAGAGAAAATTCTAATATTTACACTGCTTCGAAGTCGGTTGTGTCAGCGGTTTCACTCTTGGACAGCACAGGAAGTGCTTCTTAGGTTCGCAAAATCCGAACCAACTCCGAATATGTGCCGAGTCAGATTTTCTTGTTTACCGCTCGTGGTGAGGGGCCTGAGATTATTTGTTGCCTTGTGTAATCCGCAAACACCCGCTGGATCTGCGTATTTAACAAATTAAGCCAATAATAAATTTGGATTTATAGTCGCCGCAGTCGAAGGTGTCGCTGGAGGGGAGATCCCACTACCTAATAAAACCAGAAGCCTTACGATCGCCAGTCAGCTTCTCAGTGCAAAGATGATAATCATGATCACCATCGAATACTGGTTTCTTGGCGCGTGCTGCGGTCGTTATTGATACAGCTGGGCAGAGGGGCAATTGGCAAAGGGGGCGTATCTGGCCCTGCTTACAGGGAACCCGAGCTGAGGTAGGCGAAGCGCATAACTGGGGCAATGCAACCAGAGTGTGTTGGGTAGGTTGCCCCATTAACTAACAATCTTAGAGAAATTAATTATAGATACTTGGAAATGTTTATTTCAAGCTTTCAGGCTGAATTGTAGTATAATATTATACTATAATGAAAAAAGTTATGTATTATTCACAGAGAACATTAAACATTGGGCAAATAAATAAACCAGATTGATAATTTGTTAAGCGAAAATAGTTTTGAATTCTGGCGAGGAGTATTAAACGTTCGCACACAGATAGAATAATTGACAAACTTTAATTCTTTCTGTGTGGAAATTAATTATTTATTTTATAATTTCAAAATAATCATCTGCTTTATGGTTTATGTATGACTTATTAAAACAAGAAAGGAATCTACATTCAGCATGCCGAAGATTGTGTATCCTTGTCGTTTCCAATCCGAATCAATTTGCTAGATCGACTCTGATCAAGAATTTACATACCTTGTACGGCATTGCAAAAATCAGACTGAAATTATAGTACCCTAAAAGGATAAAGGGCTATGGCCCAGTGCACTCGATATACACGGTACGCAAATGAAAATTTTTTCTACACGTTGTAATTATTCGGATTGAAATATGAGCGTTTTTGCTAACTAGACATAAATACCACTTTATTAAAATAGAATAAATATACAAAGTGAATCAGTTTTTTAATTCAATTTAATTCTTATTCCTTACGATATTTTTATTGTTCTGTGAAACCCAGTGCAAATATTTATTTAAACATTTTGTGCCCAAAACATTTTGGAGTTTTTATGTAAAATCTGTCATTGTGACATCCGGTGACCCTCTGGAAAAAGTGCTTGCTCGTGGACTTTAAACTTGAATTTTAAAGTAATAAGAAGAAAAAACAGCTCGATTCGAAAATTTAACTGTTAAAAGCCAAATAAGACCAGACTTTTGTCTATTATATAATAATATAAAATTGTATAAATTCGTATTTTTGTGTGGCAATCATGGACAGCAGATGTTTTTATTGAAAGTCTTAACACTACTTAAAGCCTAACTTTCACTCTCATTATTATACCCTTGCAGGGTATTATAATTTTAGTCAGAAGTTTGCAACGCAGTAAAGGAGACATTTCCGACCCTATAAAGTATATATATTCTTGATCAGCATCAACAGCTGAGTCGATCTAGCCATGTCCGTCTGTCCGTCTGTCCGTCTGTCCGTCCGTTTCTACGCAAACTAGTCCCTCAGTTTTGAAGCCATCTGAATGAAACTTTGTAGATCGTCTTCTATATGCTCTCACTACTATATAAGTCGGAACCGGCCGGATCGGACGACTATATCATATAGCTGCCACAGGCACGATCGGTAAATTTTAATGAAAAAAATTATAACTTAGCCAATTTTTAAGATATTTGCATAAAACGTTATATCTGACCATTTGGTATTATTTTAGAATTTCGATTTTAGTTTTATCAAAATCGGACAACTATAGCATATAGCTGTCATAGGACCGATTGGAAAATTTTGAGAAAAAAATCTAACTTAGCCAATTTCGCACATATTTTCATAAAATTTGAGACATGTCCATTTTGTATTATTCCAGAACTTCGGTTTTAATTTTATCAAAATCGGACCACTATATCATTTACCTGCCATAGGAATATATATATCTGTTTGGCTTTGTTGTGTTGCTTGCAACATTCTGCATTGGCAACATTTATTTTATGACAGTACTCGAGAAAGCGAAAAAGTCAGAACATTTTTCTTCTTCTTCTTCTTCTTCAAGTTACTGCAAGGGTATTTAAACTTCGGTATGCCGAAGTTAGCTTCCTTTCTTGTTTTGTTTGTTTTTAAAAGGAATACTAAGTTGAGTAATGACGAAACACCTTGAGTTATTGTGTTTGAAAACTATCTCGCTTGATTTACAGATATTGCAGAAAGCGCTTGAAACAAGACTTGAATTCTGGTGGTTATTCTATCGATTTGGCTTAAATAATTTATATTTACGATGAATTCTTTAATGGTATTAATTTAGAATAGTTTAGCATACCACAACCCCCCCACAAACCAAGGTGACGGCTCTGTATGCACTCAGCAAGGAACACCTCTTCGCCTGGGCCATTTGCATAAAGCTGGGACACATTGTCCATTGTCCGACCAATTCGGAGTAATTTCCTTTCAGTGGGACTCCAAAATTAGCATAAATTAACAGCAAATAGTTGCAAGCCAGCAATTCCGATGTAAATTGAGCACTTGAAAATTGCCATAAGGAGCCCGATTCGTAGTGCAAATACGAAGTGGCCATAAACTGACTGCAGTTTATGCACTCCGGCCGGCTCCAGCCTCAGTTTCAGCACAGCTCCAGCATTCGGAGTCCGGCCAGTGTTTGCCTTCGTCTCCGTTACCGACCCGCTCCATGGGCCCCCTCGAGGTCCGCTTACTCACTGGGGCCCGAGCAACGACCTACATCAACGCAAATGCCACAAAGGCACGCAGCGGAGCAGCAACCGTCTTAAGTCACGTTGGAATGACCTACTGCAATGGCCACCGCAGGCAGTCGAAGGAACTCCAGCGGTCCACTCAACTCCACTCCCATCGCCACATCCCCATCCATCTGGCCGGGCATCCGCATTTCGAGCGACTCGAATGCAACTCTTTCATTATGCGCAAATGCCAAGTCGCCGGCAAACAAACCTAAACAAACTGAGCAGAGCAAACCTTGAAACAATTCAATGGTTTCCTCATTAGCAACACTCGTGCCGCAGCCAATGGCGACGGCAGAACGAGCTCCACTGCTCGAGAACAGTTAGGATTGCAAAATTTTATAGTAACATTTGTAATAATAATGTTTGACTTTTATAACGGTCTAATAAATAAAATAATAAGAATGACCAATGATATGATATTTTGGCATCTAGAATTGATTGCATACCAACACATAAGACTGTAAAGCAAAAATAAAATAGTAACCTTCCAAGGACACCAAAAATATGAGATTTGCCATCAAATTCAATTGCTCCAAAAAGTTGTTCAGCATTCCTCAAGAGGATCACTGCCATTTTTTTTTTTTATTCAATATTTTACCTTAACGGACTGGTAAAATTCTATTCAAATTATTTTGAGATAATTTTCAGAGGTTTTTGTAATAAAGAATTTTTATGAATAATTAGGCTACCAAATTTCACCTTGTGAAAAGAAAACATTAGTACACTAAATTGAATACCTAAAAAGTTGCATTGCTACTTTAAGAAAAATATGCAAGGGTTCTAAATATCTACGCGATTTCTGGATCGACGAAGATATTTTGTCTGTTCTTATCATCAAGTAGCTAAGTTTTAAAGAATGCCCTAGAAATTCCCAAGCCTAAATTCTGTGACAAGAAATTTACTGATGAACATTCTTTAAAAACCAAGGACTTGTTGTACTACTCCTCTGAAATAATAGTCGAAGTCTATTCATATTTATTACATCAAGCAAACTAAGAACTGTAGTTGGCAAGACCATTCATATAAATAAAGATTTGATCCTGTAGAATTAACCATGTTTATTTATGTCTGGAAAGTGATCTTGTTTTCTAACAAATTCCCATCTATCACGTAAACCAAAACCTACAATATTGACACTCTTTGCCGGCTTCGAGCCCACACTGTAGTGATCAAGAAAAAAACTAAATTTAAAACGAACAGAAAAGAAGCAATCAAGTTTAGTTACCAAAGCCGACGTCTGCTTACTCTTCCACTTCTTTCATAATAAAATACATGTACAATTTTTTAAGAGGCCCTAATATAGGTAAACACCTTGGTAAATATGCACATAAAGAAATTTCTAAAAGACCCAAGGATGTATCTCTTGAATTCAAGATTGCCTTAACTTTTGTCAACAAAGTACAAAATATGTTTTCAAGTGTACGGCAGCCCAGCTGAGAGAAGAGCAGTCGTGATAAGGAGTACAAGTACCATTGAAATCCAATATCAATGCGAAATGTACACAGCGCTGGGAACCTTCGACGCGGTGGGTTCTCCGATCCGAAGACCGTAGGCCGTAGACCGTAGACACTCCACCGGGGCAGAGGCGAGCGCCTGCCTCGAAGTCGACGGGCAGTCGCTACCGGCAGCTCGGCAGCGATCGTCGCACTCGCAGTTGCTCTCCGTCGCAGTCCCAGTCTCAGTCGCAGTCTCGGTCGCAGTCCCAGCGAGCTAGTCACATTCATCGCCGATCCCAAACAAAACGTCAGCGCGACCCAGAGCGCTTTATAGACACCGAGCAGAGCGCGGACGAGGTGGTTCGTTCGTGGTTCGCTGAGTCCGCTGCCATTGGTTCATGGGCTGCAAGGCGGCGCAGACTGACGGCCCACTGAGTGACGGCTGCTGCCCGCAATTCGCTAATTTCCCGCGAAGAAAATCGCCTTTGAACCCGGCCTGGGAAGTCGTGCGCGGGCTTTTCGAAAGTGCGCAATTTGTGTGACAGCCGAAAATAAATAGCAGCCAGTATACGGCATAGAGTGAGTGAGCACATGGCCCCAGAGATTGGGCGTGAAGTTTGATTAATCCGCGCAAAATCAGAGACAAATGTACTGTCGGAACGGCCAGTGCCAAGTGTCAAGCGATCGGCTTGGGCCCACGCGATAAGAGCGCGACTTCAGTAGGAATAGGTCCAGTCAAAGCAATAACGTTGAAGCCCAGACAGAATCGGAAGCCGGAGAAGAGCAGCCACAATGCACACCTTCAAGCGCGGCTTCTTCTGCGGGGACCTGAGCCTCCGCTACCCCTACAGGGACTGCACCATCACGGTGCCGATGCTGCTGCTGATGATGCTGCTGCTGCCGATGCTCTTCGTGGCCGTGGTGGAGGTGATGCGCATCTGCAAGCGCTTCCGCACCAGGCTCTACCTGCGTAACCTGTGGCGTGCAGAGGCCACCTTCAGCTTCGGCTTCATCGCCACCTATCTGACCACGGAGCTGGCCAAGGACGCGGTGGGGCGCCTTAGGCCACACTTCTACCAAGGCTGCCTGCCAAGCCTGAGCGACGGCAGCAGCTGCTCGGATCCCCAGAACGCTGGCCTGTACGTGGAGCACTTCCTCTGCACCAACCGCAACCTCTCGGCGCGCCAGATCCGCGAGCTGCACGTCAGCTTTCCGAGCGCCCACAGCAGCCTGAGCTTCTACTCGATGCTGCTGCTGGCCCTCTACGTCCACGGTGTGTGGCGGGGACGAGGCGGCGTGCGGGTGCTGCGGCACGTCCTGCAGTTCCTGCTCCTAATGGCCGCCCTCTGTGTGTCGCTGAGCCGCGTGGCAGACTACTGGCACCACTGGTCCGACGTCCTGGCCGGGGCCATCCTGGGCGCCACCTACGCCGCCCTTACCGCCGTCTACGTGGGAGATCTGCTGCGCCACCGACCCCGTGGCTCCTCCAGGTGCCCGCCCACGCTGGGCTACACCGCCTGCCAACACATGCACCACCATCACCAGCTGATGGCGGAGAACAACCACTCGGCGGGCTCCGCCAAGGTGCACTTCCTGTCCACAGCCGCCTCGGCATCGATGACCACCACTACCCCACTGGACGACATCCATGACTCTGAGGAGGAGGAGTCGCGGGGCTCCGAGGACTCCCACGATTCCCACGACTCCGACGAATCCCACGACTCCCACAATGAGGATGATGACGACGCCGAGGACTACAAGAGGCCTGCAACGCGCCCCTCCCCGCCTCCAAGCGACTTGGCCTATGTCGTCTAAGACAGCTGCGGAGCCGCAAAGCTGGAAAGGCGAGCGCAGGAGGGACTAATCGGGGACTTATCGGGCGGCGGCTGCTATTTCGACTATTTTTCCATTTAGAAATCGACGCAAACAGAAATATGTGATAAGCGCGCGGCGCACTCTCTACCTGATATGCCACTGTCCACCCCTGCTGCTCCTCCACCTCCACCGCCGGCGATTTACGAAATCCGAGGCGAGCGGCGATCAATTGTGCAACGCACAGTGGGACCGGCCCAAGTTGGGAGATAGCTTTCGGAGGCACTTACAGAGACGGATTGAGCCACTGTATCTTGGCGCTGGCTACTGGTACTCCCCACCGCACCACCGCAACACCCGCCACCCCGACGGCCGCAGGCTCCGACTGCAGTTTGTTTGTAAACAATGCCGCAGTCACGTCGCCGCCGCTGCCGCTTTTGAAGTGGGCAGCCCGCCAACGTGGAGCTCGCAGCGCTCCCAATCAGCTGCGGCAATCTCTTGGCAGCGACGCCGGCTGCACGGCTGCACAGCTTTCTGGCCGATAATGCCATATAAATAATGGGGGAGCTTACGGCCCCGGCAGGCGCTCGCATGCGAGGATGAGCGCGGATGCGAGATTTATGAACAAATCAATTGAGTCGAGTTTATTATTATTACTTGCTTTATGTTAATTATGTTTGGCTTAATCTAAGTGTTTGCTCTGCAGGCTGATTAAATATTTATTGCCCAATTGATTTACGAGTTGGAATTTTTAAGTTTCGGTCCGCGACATTCCAGTCGGATCACGCCCACAATTCCAGGAAGCTCCATTATCGCGGCAGGGTCTGGTGGCGACTTCTGGCGTGGATTGTCCGTAAACAAAGGCCAGATAACACCGCCTATCTGATAGATAGATAAATAAATATGTAATTGTGGCCATAATTCCACTAGCAGAAAGCGAAGTAAAAAGACTTGGGGCCGACTAATTGTACGTGTCTCAAGCGTGTCCCGTATCTAATCGGAGCAATGTATTTCCTAATCGCCGAAATGGTTTCCCCGCGCGGTCACACCCAAGATTCGCATGGTTCGTCGGGCGCTTGGCTGCCATCTCCCTGGGAGTTTCGATACTACATACTTGGCGCCTGCTTAGGCAGGTGGCTTGGGAGGGCGTGCTCCGCGTTATCGAAGGGATTAGAAGGTAAAGGGGTTCCCTGGATGGCGAAGAGACAGTTGGCAGGCCATCAATCATGCCTCCATCTATTGCCACAGCCTTATTGATCGGCCTTGTTCAATTAAACCGAATTTCGTCTATTTATAATGCAGCATTTTTGCGCTCAATCTGCCGCTCAATGCGCGGCTTCCTGCATGTGACCTCCACAAATCCATTTCGCGGCGACACCTCCCCGGCGCGCGGCGGTCCAATCAAGCGGCTTCCTCATTTATATTGATTTTCAATTTCGATTCCGCCGCCCACACACCGCATTGGTATGCAAATAGGGGCACGATTGATGTCTTAAATTCGAGGCGCAATTGAGGCCCATTACCCAGTCACCTAGATATGCGAGGGATGCTTGGCGGATACAGATACCGAGGGCACTCTGCGCATCTGCCTTGCCCCTCTTTGAACCACATAACATACCTTCCTGCACAACAAAGGAGCCCGGAGCAGGCGGAGTGCCTCTGCGGCAGATAAACCAGACCGCAGCTACAAAAGAAAGCCATTGAAGTAAACGCAAAACTAAAGCCGCGCAATTTATTTTTAAGCACACATATCGGAGGTAGCGCACAAGGAAGCCAAAACGAGGCAAGAAATCACTTTGCTAATACAAAACAATTGTATGCAATCTTGCAGATACACTTCGAGGGGGAGCGGAGCGGAAGGGGCGGCACTGACAGGCAGAAGGGCGGAGGAGTGCAGTGCATACTGAGGCAGCTGCGTCTTACTTTCCTCCAATTACAATATCGATATTTCTGCCGTCTTACCTTTTCTCCAGCACGATATTTATAAATGCCAAAGATGCCGCAGCAGGCACAGTGGGCAGCACAGGTGTTGCTGAGCAGTCACGAATGCTGGCTCCCTTCCTGGCCCTGCGCTCGCCTGGTTCGCCCCACTGTGCGCGCAGACTCCCTAGCACATCGGAGCATAGTTTGTCTCCGCTTCGCTATTGACATTTCCTCAAAAACTTTTCTCATCAATTCACGTCGCAGTGTGTGTGTGCCGGTACTTGTAAATACGACAACGTTTATTGTCATTGGAATTATTACAGCCATATGCTAGTGGCAGGCAATCCCAGGCCAACACAGAGGGAAAAACGTAGCCACTAGCTTGAATTTGTAATTTATTTATTTATTTTCATCGGCTTACATAGTATATTCTAAGTTCGTCCATTAAACCAAATGTCACATTAATTATTTTCCAAATAGACTTCACACAGGTGCATTAGTTGGGATAAAAAATAAAGTAGTTAAAGGCTAATACTTTGCTTATTTCGTTTGAGTTTGTAAACATCTCCTGGCTTTCACCATTAAAATAATCATTTTTGGTTGATTTGGTCTAGAAATCAACGGAAAGTTTACTTTCAGCGTGTCTATATCCCATTTAAATAATCATTATCATTAGGGTAAGATACTTCTTAGATACATTCTAAAAATGCCATATTATTACCCTTGATATTTTTTTCTCTGTGCATGCTGGCTCATCCTCAGCCCGCGCCCGTCCATCTCCGGCTCCCGGTGAAGGTAGACATCACAATGGTTGCCAGGGGAAAACCTGTTCCTTGCCTTGGCTTTTCTTTGCCCGCAACCTGGTGGGTGGCGGCAGGCGGCGCGAGGCAGGAGGTGTGGGGCTTGCCTTTCGTATTTTTTTGGCGTATGCGAAAATTTAACGAATCATGAAATACGATAATTGAACCATGCACAAGAGTTCGTCGTTGCCGTTGCCGTTGCCGTTGTCGGTGGCATCTTCAGCTTCAGCTTCATCTTCGTCAGCTCCATTGTTTGCCTGTGTGTGTGTGTGTGTGCTCTGCGCGCGTGTGTGTGGCATAATAAAATTTTATTGTAGCCAAAAGTTGGCTACCACTTTTTCCATGGCACTGAGGCCGTAGTTTTCCCGTTCCCCGTCTTCAGTCCCCCATTCCCCGAGTAATTGTTTGCGGTATGTGTTGCCTTTGGGCGGCAGCCACCCGCTGGCAAAGAACTAAAGGCGGGGAAGGTGGCCTAAACGCCCACATAGTTGGAAATTAGCGTGACGCGTGGGCGGGCATTTCTGCCACACGCGCAACAATGTCGCATCGTCATCATGGCGGTTCTTTGATTTCGCTTGCCAGTTACTTTTGGTTGGCAATTTTATGGCATACTTTCAGGCAGCCGATGGAATGGCCGTGGATCAGCTCCGAACCTTGTGGCACGGCCGAGATCCTTCGAAGAAATAAAGGTAGTGGTCATTGAAGTAGTCTAGAAATCCACTTTTAGTTTATTTATTTGATATAATTAACTTAGTTTTAGCCTATACTTATACTGGATTAGGTTCATTCTGAAATAAAAAGGCATGTGAAGGTGGCCTGTCTGGGTTAGGGTCCACTTGTATCTTAAAAGACGCATAATATTCTTCGGTTTCATACGTAGACATTCAATATATTTGCGACAAAGCAAAAAAACTGAACATGGTTAAACAAAGAGTCCAGCAAAGCACGAATTGGTAAAGTTTTTAGGTAAATTGATACGTTATGTTTTAACTCTTGGTGCTTAGTTAACTATCTCTTAAGCTGAGCAGACATACTTTCGGGCGCCGGTGGGGACCCAACTACCGGCATTCTCAGCAGCCGGAACCTATGCAACCTCAGAGGGGTCAGTCTAGCGAATCCGGTTGCGAGTGGCCTGTATGCTCTTCAGCTGCTTCTCCACCTCCCGGAGGTACTTCTCCGGCAGGCAGTTCTCCCGCATGGAGGCAATCTTGGCGCTGATCACCTGCTGGATGTTCGCATCGCGCTGCTTCTCCTGGTCGAGCCACTTCTGGACCCGCCCGGCCTCCTGGTCGGCCAGGCGGCGGCGCTCCGCCTGCTTGTCGGTCATCTGCTGCCTCAAGTCCTTGCGGTACATCTGCCGCTGGGCGTCGCGTTGGCGATCCAGTGCCTTCTGCTTCTCCTCCTCCTCTCGCATGCGGTCCATGACCTTGGCGAACTCCTCGCCGGCGTGGGCGATCTCCAGGGCCAGGCGGTGCTTCATTTCCTTGGCCTGCTGGGCACGGGACTCGAGCAGGTCACGCTCCGTCTCCTGCCGCGCGATGACCGCCTCCTTCTCCCGCTGACGGTACTCGCGCTCGACGCGGTCGCGCTCCTTGAGATACTTGAGCTCCTCGTTGGTCTGGCGCGTCTCAATGGCCTCGGCGGCCACCGTGAATATGCGCTGCTGCCGCCGCTCGAACTCCTTTTTGGCCAGACGCTGCAGCTCCTTCAACTGGCGCTCCTTCTCCTGCTTCTCGCGCATGTAGGCCGTCACCCGCAGATCAGCCAGTCGCTCCTGCTCGCTCAACATGGTCTTGAACACGTTGGACATGTCCCTGATGCGCTGAAGCTCCTCGCGGAAGCGCTTCTTGCGCAGTTGGGCGAAGGCGCGCTGCTGTTCCTCCTGCTCGCGCAGCAGCTCGGTCGCCCGGCGAATATCCTTGGCCTCGTCGGCCACCTGCTTAGCCTCCAGGTAACGCAGGTTCTCCCTCTCGCTTAGCTGCTGTCTTATCTCCTGCGCGTAGCGGTTCCGCTTCTCGACCTCCTGCCGCTCGCGCTCGTCCTCGGCGGAAAGTGCCTTCTGTGCCCGCTCGTTAACCATGCGCGCCAGCCGCTCGTCATCCTCGCGCAGAGCCCTGGACAGGAGGTGCTTCTCCTGGATCTGCGCCTCCCGCACCGCCTTGCACTTGGCGTCGAGAATCATGCGATTGATCTGCTTCACCTCCTCCTCCTGCTCTTGGCGTGCCAAGAAGGCGCGGCTCAGAACCGAATCCTTCTCCGCCAGAATCTCCTTGAGCAGACTGGTCTTGCCTTCACCACTTTCCTCTCCGTTCCCCCTAGACTCGTCGATGGCCTTGAACCTCCTACGCGTCTCCTCCACCGCCTGCAGCTGCTGGCGGTGCTCCTCCTCCTGCCGCTCGATTTCCTGCAGCCTCTCGCTCACGGTAGGCCTCTTGCCCTGCTCCTTCAGGCGCCGTAGCTCGCCGGCGCGGAGCACCGCATGCTTGGTTCCCTGGTTGCGCTTTCGCTCTCGCTCGTTGCGTTTTAGCTGCTTCTGGTCGTAGGCCGCCGTCTGGTCGCAGGCCGGTCTCCGGAAGGAGGCATAGCCCATCCCCATTGGGGCGGAGGTGGAGGTGAAGGGCCGAAAGCCTCCGGCGGGCGGGCGATACGCAGCAGTCTGTGCGCGCGCCCGGGCCCTCAGCTCCTGGCACTTATGCTGCATCTGCGACTCGGCGCTGACAAACCGTACGTTGGAGGCGGAGAAGCAGGGCATCTTTGGTACAATGATCTGGGTAATGAGGTGTGCGACAATCGCGCGAACAGGCAAGGGGAACTATCTGCTCGATGTGGCTTCTAGCTGCGTGGAGCCATCGAGGAAGCGAAGCCCACTTGGCGTTGCTGGGACGACTCTTCTAGTGTGTTTGCATAACAAGCGACGGTAGCCTTGGCGGCCCGTGGAGTTGCTAGGCACAGCCCCAAACGAAGTGCGAAACTATTTGAAAACACTTGGAGTGGAGTGGGCTGGGATGGGGTGGGGGTGCCAGAATAGAGATAGCGGACAGAGCATCCGACAGCTTTGAATTGAAAAACGCTCTCCCGGAAGCGCTTTCCTATATTTACTCCTGCTCTTATCTCTCCCGCACACTGGCCCGCAAACATTTAAAGAGCCAGAGCCAGAGGGACCGACCTCCTCGTGACCACCGCTGAGGATCAAAAATGCAACCGAGCATAAATTTCGAGCTGGGCCACAGTCCCCAATGATTTATGCCCCCTGCTCAAGGACAGAACGTCGCAAACACATCCCATCCTGCCGGCCCCGGTCCCATCCTGGTCATTCAGGCTCCGACCGGACCGGTCGGTCCAATGATGTCTGTGAATGTGTGAAAGAAGCCAGCAATTATGCGGCATAGAAAAGCAATAAGCCAACAAAATTCACACATTGTGAACGGAGTCCAGAACTGGACATTTGAGATATCAGGGGAATCCCGCTCCCGCACCCAACCATTCATCTGTCCGCTGAGCAGCATCCCTGCACACTCAGAAAAAAGTGGTACATTTTGGAAAAAATACATTCATAGAAATGAAAAAGAATGAATTGAATATTAGGAATTATTTTAATGAAACTGAAGGACAACTAATATACAACTTACTTAATAGAAACGCGTTAAGGTTGGTGGCTTCCTTCGATTGATTCTTGATTTTAGACAACTTTTCTTTCTTATAATACTTATGTTTTTTCGATACACATTCCCTTTCACACACACATATCCTCTGTTTCAAGACAAATTTAGCTTGTTTTTTTCTTTTAAGTCTGTATCGATTCCACCAGAGTAGCTATAAGCAAATATCAAAATATTCAACATTACAAAGAAGCGTGTCACAAAATTTAAACTTGGAAATTTCTAGACTACCTTTAGCACACATTTCTTTACTCTCATATTTTTAAAAATATAAATAGAAATGTTTATTTTTAATTTTATAAATTCAAATGTAAATTTTCTTCATCAAAGATAGTTACTCTTCATATTTTTTTATTTTTTTGGGTGCACCCATCCATCCATCCATCTGGGCCCAGGACGCCCACTGACCAGCGAGGCGTGTTGGAAAGTCTAAGCTGGCCAAAGTTTACGGCCACACATACAAATTAACTTGACCAAAGCAACACACAGAGTCGGCGCCACGCCCACACAGGGTTGGAGGTATTCCGTATTCCGTATTCGGTACTCGGAGGAGGACTGGGGCTAGTTTCGGTGAGCATGGAAATCCGAAGCTAAAACGGGCTCCAGTCGTTTCTGCTGACTTTAATAAAAAGTTTTCCTTTTTCCCCGTCGCTCACACACACGCACACACAAACTTTCTCCTATGTGAACTGCCTCGTTGCCTTCGCTTTTCAGCCCGCCTTCAGATGACTCTTCTAGTTGGATGCATTGGGGCGTTAAAGTCAACTTAAGCTGGTTGGACTCAGATTCCGATTCGCCCACTGGGGGAATCCGCTGCCAGCAGCCGTCCGCAAATGTAAATTGACATTTTCGAGTGCACGATTGAGCAAATGAACGTTTTTTTCCTCCTACGCTGACTCCGGCTACGGCCACCCAGCCGGATCCGGGGGTAATGGCAGTCAAGTTGTTGGATTAGCACTGCGAGCAACCCAAGGAGACGGAGCCGTAGCCGGAGCCGGGAATTGTCATGCATGGGCTTGATAATATGCGGGGTATTATTAGCCGGTCCGGGGAACGCATGGAGCAGGGACAGCCGGAGGGTGTCATTAGCATTCCTAAGTCCAAGCTCGGGCTGTAATTTATGCGCTCAAGTTGTGTTCCGGTTAAGTTTAGTCCGCCCCCTCGCAGCACGCCTTCGTCGTTAATTAAACCCTGTAAGTCGGCCTGTGGCCAGGGATTAGTTGGAGCCACGCATAGATTACGTCTTCCCAAGATTCAAACAAGTTTTTATCCCAGTCCGTACCCGAGCAGGTGACTCTCCACAGGCGTCCCCGAACAGGACTTTCAAGCTCCGCCGCGGGTCAACAGCACTCGGTTCTTTAATCACATCGGTTTCCAAGCAAGACAAGTGCTAAACTTGGGCAAATCTGGCAAAATCATCCGGCAAGACGGAGTCGAAGATGGCAACTGAAATTGACAGCGCTCAGACCAGAGCACAAAACTTTATCCGGCCCAACATGCATTTACGGGAGTCAAATGCCACGTTACGCATACGCCATGTTACGCATCAGCAGCAGGGCGGCTGTCAGGAGGAGGACCCGAAGGGCCCATTACAAAGCTTGAGGCCTTCAAATGCCTTTTGGCATATGATTCATTTGGGGTCCGTTGGGGAAACTTTTGCAGCAGACACACTCACATCTCCTCGCCTAGTGTTGACTTATTTGCATAATTCACGGAATTCACGGAGGAGCGAGGAAGCTACTAGGCACCACTGTTGCCGGCTTCCTCCTTTATCTCGGGACTCCCAGCTCAGCTTAAAGCAATATTTGCCCTGACAGGCATTCGATTTCCGGTTGCATTTTCATAAACATGCTCAAAAGGGATTTTTTCAAACTTTGAATGAAATATTGATCGGCTGCCAGCTTTCAAGTTCAGCCCAGCAGCCGCTCCCCTTCCCCTGCCTGCCGGCTGGCAAAGCAATTTCATACAGTTTCCTGTCATCGTCTGAGGCTGGGCAGGACAAACAACCTCACATTTGTATCACATGGAGGAGTCTCACACATGCACGGCCCTCGTCCTGGATTTTATTCTCGTGCATTTGCTTTTTATTTATTTGAATACATATTTCGTAGCCGCCCCGTTTAACTTATGCTTTGGTCAATTTTTTACAGCAAATCCCAGCACTTTGCATCTTTTCGCACATTTTCATTGCAAATTAATTCGGGCCCTGCCATATATTTTTGGACAACCTTTTTGCCGCTCCTGGCTTGATTTATGGGTGGCATATTTCTGGGCCAGGGCTCACGCTAACCCAAATGCCTTGATTGATTGATCCAAACGACACACAGAACTCTGCTCTGGATGGGCTTATTTGCTTGAGCAGTTGCCCGGCAATCAGAGCCAATCGAAAGTTCCCCCATCGAGCCAATTACTCTGCCCCTTGAGGAGACGACTAATTAAAATGCTCAAGTACCGCTCGAGAAAAATATGATTTTCCTTGACTCGAGCTGTCCCCCTATTGCTTACTGTCAATTAGGCACTCTGACCCAGATGCAAATGCTCCTCCGGTCATGGAAATCTATCGAGACCTGCGTGGGAGCAGGCAATGCAGCTCCTCCTCCAGCGAGATCGCGCCCGAAATTTCACTGGAATAACATTTTATTCATTCCGCAAGCCGAACTGGTTCCCTCAGTGGTCTCCGGGGCAGCGCAAAAATATAATTTATATTTAATCCAGCACACAAACATGTCATTAAGGAGACGGGGGGCTGGGTCGCGGCTGGAATGGCCCAAAACCAAGGCCACTGACAGAGTGCCGCATGTAAAAACGAAATTTATGAAGACTGCAACAAAGAATTACGGTGCCGCAATCGGGACACGGAATCCCCAACTGCCAGATGGCATTCGTTGGATGTCCCTTTGCCTTATTTATGGCAGCGTTGATAAGATGTCAGGTTCGGTGCCCCGCTCTGAGTCACTTGGTCCACATCCACCTCATCGATGTGCAATTTGTCATTAAAATCTGCGGCTCGTAATAGACTTGGCCATAAGTAATGGATAATTGCCCCGATTCGAATAGACCGCCAGATGACTCACAGTGTTCGCAGAACCCGATTCAATTGAATCGATTTGAATTCATATTCATACGCGACCACATGCGTACGTGCGGTGCTCCGACGCGGTCCGGACTCCGGAGATATCTCGCCTGTGGATGCCATGTCAACTTGACGTTGGCGCCGCTCGTGGCCCAAGCTCCGAGTCCGAGTCCCAGTCCGCAGTCGATGACGACGCCGGCACTGGGAATGCGATTACGTGATGTTTTAATCAATTTTTCTTCGCCGCATTTGCAAATTTACCAAGAAAACAAACTGATGGTGGAGGGGGCAGAACGCTTCCATGTAAACAAACCGAGGCCGGCAAGTGCAAAAATGATGGCAGAAGCGCCGGCGAAAATGTTTATGCAAATTCACAAATGCCTTAATTGATTAACGAGCGGAGAAGTGTGCCGGGCAGCATTCTGTCTTCTCCCTTTCCCCTTTCTTCCCTTATTTTCACTGTTGCCATTCCATATTCGACGGAAATATTAAAAAATTCGCCTCAAAGCATATAGTATATTATTGGGTGGCCCGGCAGACAACGATGAGGCTTACTCAGAAACTTTCATTTTAATTACTCAATTTTACTGTAGACGTTCTTAAGGAATTGCTATACCAAAAATATAGTGCATTAAAGATCTGCAATTTGCAATATATTACATTAGTTTGACACAGAAATTTTTAAAAATATCGCAAATGAGCATTTATACAATTTCAAATAAAATTTATATCGTATAAAAATATCGAAAGAATTATTACTCTTAGAGCTGCTTGCATTTATTTCGGTTTGACTGTAACAGATTCGGGTCCCTGAGTTATACCAACTTTTTGGAAGTCTTTAGGGGCCAACAGAATTTCCTCGTGCCGCAGCTGTCGCCTGCCTGAAGCACGGCTGTGGTCACTGCATCTCATTGTATGACCCGACATCTCCGGCCATTATAACCGAGCCTCAAACTTGACCGCCAGAGCCGACAACGTCAAGCGCCTAGCAGACAACACACACACTCGCCAAGGAGGCGGAGGGAAAGTGGAGACGCTTGAGGCCCCGAGTGGAAAAACCAATAAACAAAAACCAAGCCGTGGGGAGGGGAGAGGAAACGCACTCGGAGGACTTGGGTCGCTGCAAAATAAATTACATACAAAATAACTGGAATACATGTAAATAAAAGTGAGCAGCCAGGGCCCACCGCAGGCGCCCGGCTCAGAGCCCTTGGGGTAACACTCTACTTGGGTGCTCCGCCGTGTCTGCCCGCCGTCAGCGTCTCATCATCTGGCAGCCGAGCAAAAAGTCAGCTCGGGAGCAGTCGGCAGACAGCCATTGTCCTGCAAAAGTGTGTGCATGTGACGACCAAAGGACTTTCATGCTTGCCACATGGCTGCTGTCCGGGGTAGCGACATTTTGACGGGCTCTGGGAGCTTCAAACGGGGTGTAGGGAGCAAGGAGCAAGGAGCACGAGCCACGGAGCATGGCGCGAGGCCCGAGGCCCGAGGCCAGAAGTATCACTTGTCAGATTAATTTACGTGTTTGTTCTGCCGTCGCAGCGGAAGGAGCCAGCCAGAGTCTCACTTTCCTGTGTCCTGACAAAGAAATCAGCTGCTGCGGCTGTTGCTGCTGCCGCCTCTGCGGTGTTGCACATGCAAAAAGTCGGAGCCGAGGCATGTCGCCGTCGCATTTGCTTGGAGTGGCCACCGCACAGGCCGAGCTCCCCTTCCAGCTACTCCTGTCCAAGCAGCTCCTGCAAGTGCTTTGTCCTTTAATATGCCCAAAATTTAAATGGACAGCGCCCTCTCGCTCGCTTTATTTAAGGTGGCCATGTAAAGTGCTTTAATATTACCAGGGATGTTTCCGGCTGGCCAGCCACGCCTACCCATAGCTTGTCCAGGGTGTCTGTGCCAGTCCGGCCTCGTCCTGCCGTATAATTTGGCATTTTTCAATTGACAACCAGTAGGCAGACCAAGTTGGGAGTCTACAAGAAGGGGTAAATATAGAGAGAGACGAAGACCTTGGGCTTACCACGTTTGGAGATCGAATTGGCTTTAGAGCTATTTTCAAATATTATATATAAATATTATGCAACTTCTTTTTGAAAATTTGTTTAAAAACACAAGACGTTTGTAAGTCATAAAGAACCGAAATAATGGTAATAACTTGTTTGTGTATTTATAAATGTTTCTAAAGCTAAATATATTCATGTTTCGATCGTTGCTATGACAGCTTTATTCTGTATAATATAAAGTTTATATAATGCTAACCCTTCCTACTAATGTTCAAATTACAATAAAATGTCATATCTGGATTACCCGAATGGTTCTGTCAATAGGAACCTTACTGTCTGTTATATTTAATTTGAATAACTCTAAAGCTGAGTTTAAATAAAGATCCATTTATAATGTCGGAAATTAACCATTTAGTAGGTATTTCTTTTCAATGCGAACTTGTTACTTCTAAGATACGAACGCAATAAAATAGTTGTATATTGTTATTTAATTTATTTGCTGGTGATTGTCAGCTCGGAAGTATTTCATGGTGTTTTATGCAAGTTACAAGTATACAGTGGGAACCCGACTTACTTAGTCAGTGCTCTGTACCTTCCATGTAAATTAATTTACTCCTTTATCAGCTTGCATATATTTTTATTCAATTAGTCGACTTTCAGTCCACTGTCTTCGTGCCTGCCGACCTCCGTCGATTGATTTCAAGTTTTAATTTATGCAAATTGTTGCTTTTGTTGTCCTTGTTGCTGTTATTTTTACATGTGTGCTTGTCTCTGCCCCATGCTCCCGCCAGGCTCCCACGTCTCTCTCAGCTCTTGTCCTTGTTTGTGTGTTAATGTTTGCCTTAGACGAATTTAAATTCTCTGTCTCATCCAGGCCCCAGGACCTCGTCGCTCACCGCAGCCCCTCCTCGTAGCGGGGGCACACGCAATCAATTGCAGCCCCTTTTCTCCGTTCGCTTCGTTGCCATCGATAAGGATAATGGAAAATTTATTAGTTTAATTGAATTTCTAAGGCGGAAGTTTTACGTTTACGTAATGATATCGTCCTCGTCCTCGTCCTTTCGTCCGCATCCTTTCGCATGCCAGGACACAGGCTCCGCTCCCTGCCGCCGATGGTGGCAGCAGTGGTTTGTAAACATTGTCTCCACCCACTACGCTCTCCCTCGTGGAGCGTGTGTGCTCTGCACCCGCTTTTAGTTTGGGGCTTGGCCTGGTCCGATAATTTATTAATGAATGCTTTCGCCTGCCTCTTTTTTGGCCCCTGCCTAGAACCAGCCGATGGAGCTCCGATTGCCGCAAATATAGGAAATTGTCCCCTGAATTTGGTTTTAGAGCCAAAAGGAGGAGATTTTGGAACGTTTCCGACCACACAAATATTTGCGAACGGCGTGAACATTCGAATCAATCAGCCAAATACCCATCGTCCACAGATCTGTGCTTTTAGATACCAATCCATTTCGTTTTAGGTTTAATACCAAGGAAACTTGAATTGCTCAGAATTTGTGCTCCGTTTCATGATGAAAAGAAGCGGTAGCATGTAACTCTCTGAAATATCTTAAGGACCAATAATAACACCATCTGTTGTGATAAAACATTATTCGAATTCATTCACGGGTATAGTGTTGTGTATTATTTTAAAATTTGCATTTTCATTAACTTATGTAATTTGGTATACATTCGAATTCTCCAGACCTCGAGCTTGAACATCCACTCTGAGAAGTATACGTTCCGCCACTTAAACCCGTTCAGGCCTCGCCCCTTTCCCCTAGAATCCTAATTTCCGGTTGCCTCAAATCCGGGGTATAGGCCAGCTCCTCTTTATCGAACTTTAAAGGCACCACGTTTATAAGAAGTAGCGAGAACGGCAGTAGAAACAAATGACTGTGTCTGGAGATGGAGATGGGGGTCTGGCCACACCAATGGAACGGGATTGTACACACATAGGTGGGCGAGGGGCAACTGATGGACGGATAGCAGCTAAAACAAAACACTTGGCAGAAACGGCTAGGAAAGCCACCAGAACGGAGCTGACAGAGTGACCTGCAGCACTGGTTGGGACTGTGAGTGCGATTGGGACTGGGAACAGGGGCCACGGCAAAGGGCAACTGCATGGCAAACGGGAGCTGGCCAAGTGGCAACCCCTTCGCTACCCTCAAGTGGTCAAAAGTGGCGCCGGAGCGCAAATGGCAAAAGCCAAAATGATGAAAGTGCTGGCTTCCCCCCATGCCATCGCCCCATCGTTTCAGAGCCCTCGATGTTGTCGTCGTCGATGTGGAGCGCACATCAAAGGTGCAACCTGGGCTGCAGGGCTGTGGATTGGCACTCGAAGGGCTTGGGTCACTGCGTGCGGGATGGTAGATGGTGGATGGTGGAGGGCTGGAGGTGGCGGGTGGCGGCTGGAGTGCAGCTCCTGGTGTGCCACTTTGCATAAATGACGGGGGACGAGCTGCAGGGCAGGAATGAAAATAATAAACTAGGAATACGCATGTGGCGGGGGAAGCGCGCGATCGATGGACGTGGCTCCCTCCGTGACCTTTGTGTGCCTTTTAATGTGGTTTGCCCGGCAGACACCCCTGCAATTTGCAATTAATCAGCAGACAGGCAAACACTGCTCCGGCCGCATTAACTCCGGCGAAGACGCAGACAGACAGATACTATTGCACTTGCATACTTTCCGGTGCGGCGCATTGACAGAAACCCAACGGCAGCGGGCCCATAAATTAACTCGAGCTAAGGTCCGAAAGGGTTAATATTGTAAAGTATTTTAATAGCCACCCTATCAGGCGGACAATGTGAGAGCTTTAATTTATTTCCCATTCGCCAGCTCCCAAATTCATTCCTACGGCAAACTGCATTAGAGCCAGCCCAATGAATAACGAGAGTGGGGAAGGACGAGAATGGATATGCTGCTTTAAGCAAGTCTTGGCAGAGGCCCTTCGGAGTCGTAAAATGAATTTTAAGCAAAACACGAATTGCGGCCAAACTCTGTTCGAAGGGAATATAATTCAAAAAAATAATAAATGACAATTTTATGGGGTGGGCCCTCCTCTGCCAGCAGGCTCCGTCTGGGCCGACCCAGGAGGTGTTGTCTACTTATAAGAGGACACCACCCCAAATCCACTTCCATCCTCGTCTGAGGAGCCGGCTCGAGCACATGTGTGGAATCTTGTTGCCAAAAGGCAAGCCGAGAAAATAAGTCATTAAAATGCGGATTACCAAAAGCGTAGAAGTGGATTTTGCATGTTATTTGCGCGGTGCGGTGCAGACTTTAGACTCTGTTAGGTTGGTATTCGGTGGGTCCCGTCACTGTCTCTGGCCTCGCATCTGCCTCCCGCTCTGACAGCCGTTTGGAAGGAGATTGCGACTCGGATTGGAGTGGAGCTAGAGTGGAAGTTGGAGTTGTAGTCGGAGCTGCAGCTGGAGTGGGGCTAAGGCAAACGGACGCTGTACAAAGTAGTCTCTGCGGCAGAGAGACAAGCGAAGCATTTATAAATGATCCTTCTTAACATTTTGCGTGGCAAGCTGACATAATTCACCGCGCCCATAAGGTGGGTAAGCTCTGAGCAGATAGATGCTGCGTGAGTGGGGAAAGTGATCTGCAGAACGGAAGGTACAAACACATATTGATTATTACAGTCCCTCACATGTGCTTTACGTGGCTCCCAATCTAACCATATAATAAGCACTTCATAATTTTCCATTTAGGCCTCTCAAAAAACAGCCGACGTGGAACCCTCGTTACCCAGAGTGGACCGAGTCATAGCTCAGCCGCCAGCAATGCGAAGAACGCCTTTAAATGCCAATTAATTTCGGAGCGCTGCAAACTGTCACGCTCCTGCTGTCCCAGCGGATTCCCGAGATAAATTCCGAGAATATTCCAGACACACTTCCCAGCACCTCGCTGAAATTGTTTTTTATGTGGATTATGTTTGCTTGTCTGTGTCTCGGCTTTGGCTTCGCATTTCTTTGATTTTAATTTTTAATATCAAAAAGGTAAAATACATAAAGAAGAGAGGGCCGACGCTGTCCAGCGGTTTGTTAGGGGTTTTGTTTACGATCTTTTAAGCCTGGTTTATGACGCCGACTCGATCGATTCATCCGCGAAATTTTTATTTTTATTTGCCAGAGAATTAGCAATTAATTTCCTGACAAGGCCCGGACCTGGATCTGAGGCCGCGAAGGCGGGCCCGCGGATGACTCAGCCGAAGCCCGTGAATGGGAATTTTATGCAGAATGCAAGTGGGAACTAAGGCGCACAGCCTCTGTCAGGTGCACTCCACCGACAGCAAGATGGGTCAAGCATCCCAAGGGAAAGTCAGTATCAAATACATTTTTCGATTCCTGCTTTGCACTTCATAAATATAAAGAAATCATGTAGGTTAATCTGGATATGACAGCTAATTTTTATGGCGTCCACAGTGCCACAGTGCCACAGTGTCGCTTATTCAGCCGGAGACTCTTCCTCCAGCTTTCAGCACGGGGCCTAATCCCCATTTAACATGCATACACAAATGTGTCGCGCCCTAAAGACGCCATAAATTTTCATTTTCAATAAAAATAACGAGGAAATGTATAATTTTTCTTCTTGCCGGTGCAAGTGCGTAGAACAATGCCAGCCGGATCCGTGCGGGGGGAGTGGAGAAGGAAAGGGAAGGGAGTCGTGAAATGCGTTCAATAAATTTTGCAGTCAAATCCGCAACAGCGTTCAGGAGGCCGAGGGAGAATCTGGAGCCCTGAGTTCGCAACCGGCGACAGTTATTCGCGCATTATTTTTTGCCAGCGCTTTGCGATTTTAATGCGAATACATTTCCACATAAGCGATTTTTCACGTAAATCAAAAGCCGGCTCGATGATGGGGCTGGGATTGGGATGGGACCGGGCTGGGGCTGGGACTGGGACTGGGGCTGCTCCCGGGTCCCGCCGGCGGCATGTGTCGCATGTGGCCACTCCTCGCTCCAACCCGCAGGCAGCCAAAAGATTAATTCATTCGCTTTTTGCTCGAGTGCAAATTACAAAATTACTTCATTTCCTTTAGGCATTTCTCAATTTCTGCCGAACTCCAACAGTCGCCAGGCTCCCCGCCGCCTGCCCGGATAGACGCTTTTGTTTTCACGTGAATTTAAATTTATAAATATTTAAGTATTATGATAGACGAGATGGGACAGCTGCTCGTCTCGTCTGCAGGCTGCTGGGCAAACAGAATCCAGAACCAGACCTAGAGCCAGACCCTGGCCAGGGCACAGACAGAACCACAGGCATAGCTATAGGTGAGTACAGCCATAGCTTTAGTCGTGGCCAGACACAGCCGAGCCTCAGCCTCAGCCTCGGCCTCGGCATGATAAAAATGAATCTTTGATGTCATTTGGGTTTTTGTATGGAAATTTGTTTTAATGAAAAAAGGGCACAGCAACTACGGCGGTCTGTGTGCTGCTTTTGTTAATGAAATTTGTTTGGGCCACGACGGCGGTGCTGGGGAGGGGGACTGGAGTACTGCAGAGTTCCCTTTATTTGCCAAAAATATTAAATGCTTTAATAAAACATGATACTGCCGTGGGGAGAAAAGTTGTTTGCGGTCTGGCACAGACACCACGGACACCCCTGTCTGCCCAGCGCGATAAGATCTGAAAAGTTTGGCCAAAACTTGACTCTAAATGATTGTTCAATTAAATATCCAACACCCTGGCGATTGCTCCACTCGAACCTCAGGCAATGAACTTCAAAATAGTGCCCGGCCAGATTGGGGATTCCTCTAATAGGCACATCAATCAGTTAGGAGTACCCATAAAACACCGGAGCCCAAGTGAAAATAAAACATATATGCATGTGGGGGAGTTGGGGATGGATCCGTCCCCCGTTTCTTTCCTTTTGAAGTGCCAGCCACAAGCCACAAGGCAGTGCATATGTGGTGAGAACGTCAGTGCCTCTACATGATACAAGATATAAAGGTCTGCTCCACTCGTCAGTGGAATAGTCCCGCGCTTAATTGTTAAGACAAATCATACGCTAATGGCCATAAAGCGAAGTGAGCTCTCCATGCGATGCGCGACCGCGAAACGTGTGCGCCGTAAAAAGCAATTCCAGAGCGTCATCCCCGCTAAGACCCCATCATCCACAGTTTCCAGTCTCCACTCGGTGCAGCAGCCCTCTCCGGTCTCTGGAGCACACATTAAAAATTAAATAAACAATTTGCTGCAGTTTCATTGGAAAATGTGTGATTAAATGCGGCTCGTTTTGAAAAGTTTGCCCCTGCTTTTATGGCCTTCTGCCCCTCAAAAACATGTACTTTGTCTTAGTACTTTTCCTGCTTGTTTTCCCAGATGAAAATTTTTGTATTTGGAATGCTTTTCAGGTCGGTTTTGGGCCATCAATTTTATTGCAAGCGGATGTGTTATGGGTTCCCAGTATGCCGCTTGACTGCATCGGCCTCTGCCCGGAAAAGCGGCGGGCAGGGAGAGGCGTCGAGGCATCCACCCACTTAGCACCTCCACTTATCTTTGGCATGACTTTCCCAAGCAATTTCCCCCCACACTGGGCTTAAATTAATACCCAACCACAATTTAAGCAAATCATCTTGTCAATGGCCGCTATTAATTGGCTGAGCTCAGAGAAATCGTGGCCGCAGGATACGATTTTCCAATGGCATCCCCGATCTAGGAATCCAGCGAAATCAAAGTTAATGCAAGTGCCAATCGACAAGCTCCACTCCCTCCCCCCAGCCTGTCAATCAGCCCGGGCTTGAGCTGGAGTGCAACCCATTTTAGGTCTCTCTTATTCTCTCTAAAGCCGTAACTCTCGGAAATTTGTTTCCGCATTTGGTCCTGAAAGTGGCAGAGACTCCCCTGGTGCGTTACCAATTTTAAAGTTGGCATTCCTGGCCCAGGCCGCCCTTTGCTGCAATTACCAAACCACACAACAGTCGTTCAATGGCAGAATAAAAACGACTTAAAAATAGACAAGGGAACAAGACAGAACGCTCAACGGTGGATGGATGGGAGGGAAGGGCGACCGGGGACGGAAAATTGTCGAATGCTGTTGCAGCTACCCCATCCTCATCCCCCTTCCCATTCCCCATCCCCGCCTCCAACGCCTCCTGGCTGTTGGCTGGCTGGCTTCAATTTCGAGACAATCGCAAATTGACAATCAAAGTCTTCAAAGACAGTGAAAACTGCTGCGGCGAACAACAGCCGAAAAGCATCTGAAAAGAGCCAGCCCGGCATCTTTCCATTCGACGTGCACATGTGTCTGCGTGTGCCTGTCTGAGTCGCAAAAGCATTTGATTTAAATTGAGTTTGCGAAATTTCGTTGATTTGATTGAAGCAACTAAACTTGCACCAAGCGGAACCAACTACGAAACAAGCCGGCATTGCGGGAATGGGACAAGTCCTGGGGGATCGGATCGTATACATAGGTGCCTGGTGGTCCCTGTTAAGGGATCCCATTGAGTGCAGTCACTGCTAAGGCGAACATCTCTTTATCCCTCATCTTTAGGAAAAGAACTTATGACGATCGCTTTTTGCCAACACATTTGATAATGAGCGAAATTCTGGTTAATGTATAAAGCCTTATATTATGAGTCTTAAGGCAGTCTTCTGTATAAGATAATGTGGTACTTTTTTATTATTATTATTATTTTTTAATCTTTAAACTTACCACTATGGGAAATTTTAAGTATGTATAGCAAATCACTCTTTGTTTCTATAGGGTCAAAGTAGGGTCACCAAAATTTTTATTTATTTTTAGTTTTACGTTAGCTATGCTTTCCGAGTACGATTTATTTAATTAAAAATTGTTTTTAATATACATTTTTTTGTAAAAAGTTTAATTTTTAACCATGTTTTTCGACCTGTTGGAGGGTGTACAAATTCAAGAATATATACTTTTTACGACATCGTACTTGGAGAAGCATAGAGAATTGTTTGATAAAGATGTGGGGAAAAATTGGTTCAATTCGAGGAAAATTACTGGTAGAGGTGATACCAGAAAGATAAAAAATGCGATTTTCGGGAAAACGCGTTTAACGCGTTGTTCGAGCTTCGTTTACCCATAAGGGAATGCAAATTTTACAAAGCCCTTTATATGGCGTAATCCTCAGATCCTCCATACTTTAAATATAAAATAAAAAAAGGATATTTAAAAAATTGGTAACTAGAATATTGTCTACCGTTTCTCCTACTTCTGCACTATTCGTCCCATCAAGCTCTCCCGCTTGCTCCTTTAAATGAGGTAAAGAAAAATGTATATAACTTGGCCTGCCTCTCAAGTTTTCATTCAATAATGTACATGCTAATCTAGTGCCAGGTAAGCAGAAGGGGAGTTCTTTAAGACCAGCTCGAGCTACTCTAGAGCTGTCTGTACAGCAATTTTGTCACCTCGATGAGCGGGCCGTGCCATATCATCGCTATCATCGTTTTATTGTCATCCAGATTGGAGTCAAAGGAGCTGAGCCGGAGCTCGTGGGCAATCTGGCACCCACATGCTGCGACACTCCACCGAAGCAAACGACGCGGCGAGTGGCTCATTAAGTCGTAAAACCGCTTTAATCGCCGCCGTCTCCGTCTCCATCTCTATCAGCAGCCCCCTTCGGGCAAGGCTCGCTTGCAAATCCATAAAGAGTTAATAAAAAGCACAAAATCACGGCGTTCTCCGACAACGGCTTTAAAAATAAAGAAATTTATATTCGTAACTTCTACTTCCATCTCAAATCCCGACCCGGGTCCTCCCTCTCGGAGTGTGTCAGTGCTCTGGTTTTATATTTAAAGCCTTCAGAGACACTTCATTGCCCATTGAATGGGGAAAACACATCCGCCACTTGTCCGTTGTCTGTGTGCAATATGAAATGTCTCATTATCATTTGTCGGTTTGTTTATTTTCGGATGTGGTGGGGAGGAGGGAGACCTCCGACTGGCCGGATTCTGCAGGACGGGTCGAGGCCACACACAACAGCGACAGACCAGCGTATCCCAACGAATCTGTGTAGAACATATACCCTGCCATTTAATAGCTGTTAACATAAACTTGAACTTGTCGACAAGCCAAGAAAAACTTCTACATCAGAAACCGATTTAAAGCGCGAGAGGAGAGAGGCTGCCCCCTTCCACAAGCAACAAAACCTTTCCGATTCAGTTTCCATTTCAATCCGCCTATATAAATTATTGCGACACGAATTCATTTCGACTGGCACGCCCCGAAGGGCGATCTTTAGGCTGCGGAATCGTTCCACTTGGTCCCTGGAACGCTGCGACTCTCATGCTTACCTTTGCTGTGTGGAGTTGACTTTTGCTGGCTCCGCTCCCCACTCCTACCCAGCTGGCAGTTGGTATTGTCTGGACTCGTCGTCTAGACTCTTGGCATCCATTTCAAGGATTCTGCCAAAAATGTAGTTCTTGTTGTTTTCTGTGCATTTCTGTTATTGAATGAAAGCGTATCGCGAACTTCTAAAGGCAATCCAAGCTGGGGGAATGTTCAGATCTCAGGGGAATTTCGTGTGCAGAGTTGCTGCATCTTAGAAAAACCCCTCCAAGAGAGTTCATTACATTCCGTTAGCGATTTTGGTCAAGAGCTGCGGCTATGCATCACCAATGCTCCCAAGCGCGCCCATCTAATAGCTACCTAGGCAGACACACACATGTTCCAATGGGGCACCCAGGCAATCAACTGACGACCCCAGAACCCATTCCCATCTCTGCCCACACTCGACGACCGGTTCGAGGCCACGACTCCGACGACTGGGCAAGTGCAGGCAGGCATACAACAAGGAGTCTGCGGTACCTGGACGAGAGCCAGCGGAGCTGGCCGCAGAATGAAGATCTCATCAAGTGCAACATGCATCGTGCGTTTGCAAACGTCCCGCAGCCTCTCCTTCGCGGGTTATTTGTGTTGTCCTTTCGGACTTATCTGCAGCCTTTAATTTATAATATTCCACTCGGATCCCCGTCCACCATGCATCCGTCCCTCACCGATCTCTGGCTGGATACATTTTTCAATTTGCGATCTTTGAACCGCAGACAATGAATTCTTTATAGCTTAACCTTGCCTGCCACTTGGACCGAGTAGCAGCCCCACTCCTCTGGCCCTTCTGAGACTCTTTGGCGAAGGTGAATGGGCATCGCAGAGGTGTCTCCAGAGTGTGGAGGATCCGTCTTATACGTCTGCGATTTCCTGTTCATAATAACGGTTCGCTGGAGGCACTCGTCGCAGCTGATCTGCGCATCTTCCTAGGCACAGTGTGCCACTGACGACCCTTTTTGAGGGATGTTTATTGAAATTGAATCTGATAGCCAACAGAGTGAGCATTGCCAAACACGAACTGGCAATGAACTTCTACCCGCAAAATGATAATGAACTTTTTAGGACTCATTCAGTGACTTTTCAAGCCAGCACGAGAGACTTCCAAAAAAGTAAGCGCGAAAAGAGGAACCAATCTTCCCATAGCATTGAGAAACGATGGTCTAAGCGATCACGATGCTGAGTGGAGCTCTGAATTTATTGATCATGATTACTGGAATGCCGCACAAGTCGTGGAGAGCGAAGAGAAGATGCCCCTGCGCCCTGATCAGAGTCAGAAAGGAGGCCTTTTAGACCCATCGGAACAACCTGTCTGCTCCTGCCTTCTGGCTGCGACCTCGCAGTAATGTGAGAATATAAACAGTCCTGTATTATCAATATTTATACTGTGTATGCGCAGGAGAAATGTAATCAGAGTCTTTTTAAAATTTAAATGACTCGTCTCAATATCAAAATATATTGTTACATTAATATTGGCACGGACTCGTATACAATGCGCTTGGGCATTACAAACATTACAATTCTACTATTTTTAAGAATATCGGCATAAAAAAATATGATGAAAGCAAAGGCCTCCAATAATTAGAGGAATTATGCTCATATATTTAAAATCTAATTTTTTTTAAATTCATTTGTTGTTACGAAAGGTACCACCTCTCGCGGAGTGCCTTGCAGCGGACAGGCGAACCGGACGATGTATCTGGTTGTACTCTGATTGTGCCCTGTGTTAGTTAAATTGGATATCGAAAATTCAAAAATAAATAAGTCAACGTAGCAGTATTTATTTTGAGGTAAATTCGAGCTGACAATCTCAGGAAGTTTTGCAGTCCGGAAGAGGCCCCGAAGATTTGTGGAACTGCGGAAATAACGAGTGGGAGCACTCTCGGCTGACTCACTCGCCGTCACTAGCCACATCAAAGCGAGTCGTCAACTGCTTTACGACTTTTCCTCGAACAATCCCAGCCATCGGCAACTAAGCGGCGACAGTCCAAATATTTACGTTCGAAAATATCTCCAACAGCAGACCATTTAATGGATTATTAGACAACTGGCCGGACAATAGCGGCTTTTGTTGCGTTTAGCCCCATTTGAATCGAAACTGTTTCTTAATTCCGAGGTATAAAGCAGCAGGGGAGATCTGTGTTTATGAGTAATCTCCTCGGACAGCCGTCCGACCGACCGACAGACCAATAATGAACTCTTTACATCATCTGCGCTGTTTATTCAGCAATAAACATCCGAACCTTGGCACTTGGAGCGTCAATCGGGGACTTGCCGGGGCGACAAAGCCCTTTGCGGGGATTGACACTTTTCCGACCGTATGCTAATCTGGCTAGCGGTCTGGGGAAAATCAATCAATGCCCATGGAGGCATCAAAAGCAGCTCTATAGAGGCGAGAAGTTGTGTAATCTGATAGGGCTTAGCGGCTGAAAGAGAGCCCGGGTTCGATTGCGTAATCGGGAAATAATGGAGTCGGAAACGAAAGTGACGGACGCCGAGGTTGCTTCGCTCTCCTGCTCCTGCTTATGAACGCCACAGACACTCTTACGTCACGCCCTGCTCCGCCGTCCAGCCGCAGCTCCAAGTCCATCCGACTCCCACTCTGTCCAACCGTTTGGCAATTGGATTGCGGTCCAGGCTGCCAACTCAACTTTACAGTCTCAACTTTGCTACTGCGACAACTGCGCAATGCGAAATGCGAAATGCGAAAAATCCCCAACAACCGACACCTCCAGCCTGAGACAGACAAGGTCCTTTATGCGGGGGAGACGGCCACGTCCAAAAAACAAAAGTCAGCGTATAATGAGATTAAAACTTGAACTTTCGGCAAGCCCAGGAAAGTTTCGACAGCCAGAGCCAGGAGCGAGTATCCCGACCGAATCCGAAGCAGCAGGTAAATCATTTTACGCACCCGCATCGAAAATGAACTCGGCAACTTTTGCAATATGGCTGTGCCGGCTGAGGTACGGATCCCGCCAGGACACCCATCCGCCCTCCGCAGTCAATGCATTCATTTCTCATTATTGACATTTGGTAAAAATGCAAGCAAAGTTTCTATTAACATGTTTTCTTATAACTTTTTTGTTAGCGTGAAACTCATAAATGCCCTCATCTGCTTGGGGTATATGAACTTTACTTTATAGTGACTCAGGTCGATCATAGCACACAAAAATGTATAAATCTGTCCATAAGTTCAGCTGTGAATATCACAAAAAATGTACTGACCAAGCTCAAAGCACCTTGTTAACTTTTAAACTTAATTACGCCAAGATGAAAGGGTAATGAAACTTCGGCAATGCCTGGTCAACTGATGCTTGTTTTGAATACTTTTTGGCATTATGCCATTAAACAGTTTGAATTGTGTGTTTTGGCTTTTCGGCTGCAAAGTTGCGGCAGACGCCATAAATATAAGCCAGCACACACTCCGCCACTCCCACGTCTCGTCCAGTCATCGTCCCGAACGGAACTGGACGCCCCACTCGCTGAATTGGCGACTCCGGACTCCGCTCCAGATTGAGTTCGTGATCTACGGGGCGTAGAGTGGCGCGAAATGGGGTAGTGAAGGGACGTCTAACCAAGCGTGGCCAATAAAACGTCGCCTTTGCATTTGTTTTGATTGTTTATTACTGCGGTAAAGGGACCTTTCTCGTGGGAACTGGGCAGGGGCAGACGGTAGCAGGAATCAAAACAAATGGAGAAACAATGACGCGTTGGGACACAACACCGGGCAATATCTGTGTTGAATCAAATTTGTTGCAACACGCCAGGATGGTCAGTAACCTGGAATTGTCTGCATCCCTCCACGCTTAGCGCCACACAAACCAAGACCTCAACTCGCTATCTTTCAGGTACAGGACAAGGAGGACATCTGCTTTTGACACTGAGTGATCTCATAAAGGAACTGCCAAAGTCTGGCAACAAGTGTCTGAGAAGTCTGCTGTTATGTAGTTCTGACTTGTTTTTATCCTGCTCACTTTGCCAAGTTGCACTATTCTGCCCTAAAATTGGCACATTATGAACATGACTGATATGTAACACCATTTATTTAGCCATATCATTCTCTGAGCCCATATTCATCCAGAAGTACTCTTTGCTCTCGATTTCTTGCTCTGTTCGGAGATCCAGAAAGAGCCTGTGTTCAATTTCTGAATTTCGTCAAAGCCACCAACGTTTTGTGTACACATTATGCTAAATTAGTGCGCCTGTATAGGTGTGTTTGTGTGCATGGCTATCCCCGATTTCCAGGAAAAGCTGGCGGCTCCACACGCATTACGTATGCCATGCTCCTGCATCGATAAATCAGTCATAGCTGTCAAATGCATATAAATTATATGCAAGAGCCAAAGCTCCACTGTGCTCCCCGCACAGTGGACACTGGGCAGTGGGCAGTGGGAGTGTTCTGCACTAAAAGAAACCGGAGAGAATTCGACACATGCTCCAGCAGTGCAGACCATTCGTTCGACATCCGTTTTTCCGACTGCAGACGGACTCGATTCTCAATTCGCGGTTCCCTGCTAGCGTCAGAACAATAACAAGCCACGTATTGCATAAATGCAATAAATGCGCACTCGGATGGGGAATGGGATACAGAGAGAGTGGCGAGATGGAGCCCCTGGGTTCTGCGTGGGTTCCCGATGAGGTGGACGATAGTCCACGTAGGCGGCTGAGATGACCGACCTATTAGAACTTGTTGAGTGCCGTGCGAGTCGAGATGGTCGATGAGCGGACGTGGGCCATGGCGGAGTTATGTGAATGGGCAATGACTGTTGGGATTCCGCATTAGATAGGATAATGTGCAGTCCCAGACAGAGCAGTAAGTGCAGCGGATAGCTGGGACATCGAGAGGGGGCGTGAAATCGTTTACGCTAATGTGTCTCGAACTATCGCATATGAGAGGCCGAGTGTTTAGCCTGGGCTTATAACATATTAATTCCTTTCGTCCATCGAAAAGAGATTTCGCTGAACCAGAGATAGGTACCCATTGACATCCTCAGTGCTCCCTTTTTTTCCTTGTCAATCCATTGACTAATTTACATACACAACTCGATGCTTCTCTGCGGGCTGACCTTCCATTTGACTTAATGATGCTGCCCAGGAACAGGGGATATCTTCTACTCCTTAGATAATCTCTTTACTGAATCCATGCGATGATATTAAAAATAATTGTTAAAAACGCATACTTACACCGAAGGAAGAACACTCTACCCAAAAACGCCAATGGTTTCGAATTTTTAAGATAGGTAACTACTTAAAAATTTTTCAAAAAAAAAAGAAGAACTAAAAAATACATTTTTGAAATTTAATGCTAAAGTAAAGTAATAAAAGTTGATGTCTCAAATAAATCCATTTACAAAGCACTGAACACTTCTCAATTATTTACGAGGCAACACTTATTGTTGACTGATACGAATAACAACCAACCTTAAACCAAAAGGCAGTATCACCTAATATTAGAAAACCATTGGTAAATAGACCAGGCATCAAACAATATACCCCAAGAAAGTGTATCTAGGGAAGGCCAGTACACAAAAGGTTCTTTTACGATGGTTTGAAATAATGATGCAGCGTGATTCGGCACAAAGTTGTGAATAATAAATCAATGAGGGCAAGCCTTGGCTTTGTGCGAGTGATTTCAAAAAATATTATGTAAATTAACGTTTACAACGGTCAGCAATATCTATTTTGTGTTGCAGCAATTATACTTGACCAAATATTTACGCAACAATTATGATTTGTATCTCAGGAATAGGGAGTGAGAGGTCTCGCAAGGCTTAGAAAAAAGTTGTCCCCCTGTAAATCCACGTACTCGTACATAGCGCAGCTTGTCTCTTCCGGGAAACATCTTTCTTTTCCCCTCCTTGATGGCGGATCCTCCCGCTGAACAGTAGCGGCAGGCGGCAATTTTCCGACACAGAAGTGTATGACAGGCGACAATAAGATGCAGCAGAGAATGCAGCATGACGCCAGGAAAAATGCAAATGAGGCATGCGACGGGCGTAGGAGGCTGCAGCAGGGCTTGCGGATCGGGTTAAAGAAAGTTGCAAGTTGCAAGTTGCTTGGTAATTTGTGCCAACTGTCAGTATAATGTAGTCAACTAACCGCCGATACCCCCGCCTGAATCACCCGAAATGAGCAATTAAATATGCGCAGTCGTGTGTGCCACAAATCGGCACAGTCACCACCAACGACATCACCATCACCATCGCCATTCTTCATCATCGCGTTCATTGTGATCGGCGCACGAGGCTGCCTATTTGGCTTTCTTCGATTCGTTCTGCTGAAGAAGCTGCACAGGCGGCAGACACAGCTGCCTCATGACCCGAATAACAATTGCCCCAAGATCCACGGAGACGGGTTGCCTGGTTGATTTCGGCGCAGGTCTCTGCCATCCAGGGAAATGTGCTGGGTTAGCGATTGTCTTAGGCTGAGATCTGAGTCTTTTTCTGTTGGCTTTGGGGTAACGCACGACTCAGCCTCCGCATGCCCTTGAAAATGCCTTCGTACTGACCGAGTCTTTTCTCTACTCTCTTTCTTTGCAGGTAAGACAGCGGATCGAAGCCTGAATCAAATGCGTCTGCATAGCGAAAAAACTACATACTAAAAGGTTTTTAAGACATGATTATGCTTACTTTAAATCTTTTTTCACTTTAATTTACAGTTCTTTAAATGAGGGGGTTTAACATGTGTAATCTTTTTATTAAACTCTATTAAATTTAACGTCCTCTCACATAAGATGATTTTAAAATTTGTGTTAGCTGAGTAATCGTATCTAGTTTTTTTTCCCATTCCAAAATTATTTGAATTGACTATAGGAAAAACATAAGGTTTTAGAATTAGTTTTAGTGAAGACCACGACGATCTTTCAGTCTCATTGCGCTATCTGGGAACTCCCTTTCCCCGAAGGAAACGGCGTGTGTGATCCGGGGATTGACACGCTTGTTAGCACAAAATCAGTGCTCGCTCAGGCGATCTGTGTGACATTGGGAAAATGCCTTAAATTAACCATAACCGGGGTCGGGGGAGCGAGCGCGAGGAAAAGAAAACCATAATTCTCAAGTGTTTATGCGGCCTCTCCCCAGGCCCTAATAAGCAATCCAGTATGCTGTCGCAGACTTCATCCAGACGAGCTCAACTGCCTTTGTTCCAGCGAGGGAAAACTTTGCGGCCCACTGTATGAATGGAAAGTTCAGGGGAAAACTCCGTAGAGCGGCGATAAAACTTTTCGCACATGCAACTGATGGCGACAAACTTCTTTTGCAATCTCCCCGGCAATGCACAAAATCAAAACACTAATTTATTGCATATTTTGGTAAAAACAACAACAGCCAGAAGACAGCAGCCAGCAGCCAAAGAACAGGCAAAACTGGCCAGAGGAGAAGTCACCTCCTGATGCAGACAAGCGCTCCTCCTCGCTCCCATAAATCACTTTCTCCAGCAAGCTGGCAGCCCACGGAGAACATTTCAATAGCAATCGGCGTGGGGAGAGGGAGAGGCCCCGAAAACGACGTCGGAGAAAAGTGAATCTGCGCCTGGGAAATCTGAGGGAAGCTGGCGACAAAAATATTATTGCAGTTGTGTAAATAGTTGTCAGGGGGAAGACTTGCAGCCTGCCCCTTGTTCCTGCGCCCAAATGTGTACTTAAAATTGCTTGTACGCCACATAAACATAACCCCGAACTGACAAAGGAGAGAAACACACAGAGCAAAAAAAAATTCGAGTTTTCAAGTGCACTTATGCATATCCTAGCCGCAATTGAAGCGCCGGCCAGACCTTGGGCATAAACTCGCCCAGACATCCCTCGCCGGCTGGTTTCCTTCGCGTCCTGCTGCTGCTGCTGGCACACATGTTGTGAAAGAAATTATAAGAGTCCTTCCAGCCTTATCCTTACTGCAGGCACAGCAGCCACAGTCTGCCTTCCCTTCGCTTCGCTTTCCAAGGATTTTTTTGCCTTCTTGAGCAACCTAAGGATTTGCACAGTGGATACTATTTTAATTTTTCCTTTGAATGCATTTCAATTTTGAAAAGGGCACCAGTTGATGTAAAAACTTAACAAATTTTAAAATATTCAGCAATGTTTGAAACCCAAATTCGTCAATTCCAAAAGAGTGGAACGTTATAAGAATAATGTGATTTCTTAAACACAAATTAGATGTGCTAACCATGAACTATAGTCCCAAATTGTACATATATTATATGATAATAGCTAATAACTTTTTGAATTTTATTAGTTTTCTTTTCCAACACGGAGCACAGCTCTAATTGGTGGCTCGATAAAGGGCCTCACCACTTTAACCTACCTTAACATTAGTTCCCTATTGGTTAGATATAAAATCGTTTTAGTTATGCTAAGTAGTAATATAAATATTAGCAAGTAATTTGTAGCACATTTCTTACTGTAAATAATAAGTTCAAGTTTTATAAAATTTATATTCCACTGTTTTCATACATTTCTAAAAAGCTTACAATTGTCCCCACAAGTATTTTTTCTTTTTTGGTTTTCTTATGACGCAACGCTCCTTCCATGATACATTTATTTCGCGAACGGATTTCTGAATTATTACTGATTAAAATTAAATAGAAATAATAAACTTAAGTCCGCACAGATGAGTCACTTCCCTAAGCTCATCATATTTGTATCTCAGACTACTACAAAACAATTTTTATCAAGGCAACTTAATGAGGTAGAACCATACCCCCTATTCTCAATCTCTTTTCGCACAGAGCCGGAATTAACGGTTCAAGTGGCGTCGGGAGAGGAAATTAAATCCCTTCTAATCGATTTTCCCGCCTCCCCTCAATTACCGACCGATGGGGCATCATAGAATCTTAGAGAATTGGAAAATGGGAAAATGCAGCTGTGGCTCTTCTATCTCCCATAGCCTCTTATCAATGCAGCTGCAAATGCATTCACATTCGGTACTCTCCTCAGAAACTTCTTCCCCATCAACAATACCACTCCGAGATCGGTTAACCCGTTGGGCTACTCAATTATGATTAACGATGAGGAAGATGCGCCTTTGAAATTAGGCAGGGAATGTGACAGACCCCGGATCTTTCATCGACAACAGTTTGTACATAAACATTTAAATGCATTTTTTGTTTCTTGTTTGGGTTTATGTGTGCTGTAAGGCAAGGGTACTTGAGACGGGTAACTTGGGTAAATGGGGATGCAAGATGGTCTCCCACATTCTGGTGTCAATCGTTGATTGATCTTCCCGAGCTGACATTTGAAAAGCAACAAAAATTAGATGCAAGCCGTAAATGGATTGGAACTCATCGGGTTGGAACTCTCCTCCTCGGTGCCATAATTATTTGAGCCCAGCCCCTGCTGCAATAACTTAATTGTCAAAGCAGTTCCCATTCGATTATACGGGGCGGAGAGATAAGCCGGACTCTAAAATCAATGAACAAGAATCAGTTTTTGTAATGAGCCGTGAGCTCCCGAGCCACAACAGAAACTAAACCAGAAATACAAGAGAGATAAGACACAGGGAGTAATTAAACTATAACTAATACATTTCTTTCTTTGGGGGAGGATTTAGAGGCGAAAGGCTCCGTTCTCGTGGCTAATGCATTTTACTTATGGAAGATGATAAAGAGTTGGCGATAAAGAAGCCGACCCAGGGACCGGCAAAGAAGGGGAGCCACGCGTTATGGCAGGGCGTGTCTAATTGCATTTCATGCCGTTCCGTCCCCCCGACCGACAGTCGTGTCTATCGACGTTTGTGTCTTTCTTCTGACACTCCTCCGGCGCAGCTAAAATTTGAATGGATTCTTTGTCATTCGCTGTCTGGGCTCGCACAACTCTTTTGACGACTATTTGGAAACGCATTAGGATTTCCAATAAGTTTTCCTTGCCCTTCCCCTCTAATTGAATTCTGAATTGTCGTTTTTTATGCCTTAGTCACGCGCTCTTTGATCAGCGACAATTCCATTATTCTTGCAGCCGAATTGCGGTTGATCAAAGCACAAATAGAAGCCGATAAAAATTTCACTCAGCCTAATAATAATGAATAATAATCCGCACGATTTATGGACTCACCTGAGAGCCGGCCGGACTAATAAATTTCATTACAAAAGCTTTTTGCATATTGTAAATTGGCCTCAACTACGGAGCTGCATGAAAATTAATTTTTTAATGCACTTTTTCAATCCTTTTAAAAACAAGACCCACAGGGACAAACACAATTGCCATAGGCCGGCAGCGAGAGTGGCTAAGGGGGGTAAGTGTAATAAATTTAATTTAATTTACAGAATTGGATTGACTTTGTCCAGCGGCAGCAGGAACAACCAGGATAACAACAGCAAATAGTGAAAACCACCGACAAAGAACATACAATTTATTGCATTTTGTTTGTATTTTAACAAGTTTATTCCATGTACTCAGCCATGGAACGCCAGTGTTCATTCAGCCAAAGAAAAATGTAAATCTTTGCGTATGTTTTACCCAAAATTGAGGGGCTCAAAGGTTCATTTGAACTGATTTCGGCCAGTAATTACAATCTCATAGGTTGAAAAAAACAAAGTTATATTCCGTATTTCGATTGAAGTCCAGACTTTGACCCGATAGCCCTCCCAATGACATTAGCATAAATTGTCATAAATTCCCGGCAAATTGATTCCTCGAAAAATACCCCGAATCGTTGAAAAAGAAAGAAAATGTAATTTCCAAGCAAACATGTAAGCTTCAAGAGAAAACACAATTTATAAATTAGGCAAACAGTTCAAGGGAAGAAAAAAGGCATCAATACAAAGAAGCCCATAAATATTGCAGAGGAAGAAAATCGAGAGAGCGAAAGGATTTCAAAACAAATTTTCACGGTCCAATGAAAACTAAAGTCTGGCTATACTCAACCCTTCATCCCCGCGCGTGGTCAAGAAAAGTCGAGCAAAATATTGTAGAAAAAACAAAACAAAGTCGAAGAAAACAAGACCCGGACTAAGGATAAGCCTGCATAATCAAGTGGTTTTCGATAAATAGAAACAAAAAGGGAAAAGCAATCCCCTGGCTCCACCACCAGGACCCTGCGCCGCCTTTTCCATTGCCAGTTAATCGAATATGTTTGTTAAAAAAGTTTTGAGGCGTAAAAAGGCAAAAGGATTGTCTCCCCAGCCCCACATCTACTTATCCTTTGGCTTGGTGAAAATTTAATTTCGACCATCGCCCATCTCAAGCGTCTGCTCACCCTCTCCCCCCAAAGATAGTTGCGTGACACGAGAACAGTGGGAGACTACTGTGGCTTGCAGATGGGTTTGTAGACGTATATATATTAAAATAAAATATAGACTAGACCCATAAAGAACCTAGTATTATTTTACAGATTACTATAAATTCCAAAATCAAATTTCTATGACATTACCGCTCAAAAATTAAAATAAGATACTATTGTGTAGCTTATGTACTGAATGCGAAACAACTGCTGTACTTTGTACAAAGGATCTCTTGTGATTTATGTGGCTTAAATCCAAACAAATTGAGGGAATTAACAAATTGAGTCAAGTAAACCAAAATGTATTCTTCATTTCGCATGATGATCTCCTCACGCTACCATCTCTAACTGAGGTGTGGACATATAGCACTTCAGCCTCGTTGACCTACTTCGCAAGGGTCTCCCCGGCGGAAGTTGTTCTCTGTCGGCTTTTTTAATTTCCTCGCCTCGCTCGTCCTCGCCCCACATCACATTCACTTTAATGCTCTTTTGCTCTAAATTGCATCCTTTCGCTAAGGATCTGCCTCACCTGCTTCACTTGTTGTTGATGTTTCCACGTGCTATATACAATTGTTGCCACATTTCCGGGCATCTTTTGGTCTGTGCCGGAGCCGGAGCCGGAGCCGGAGCCGGAGCCGGAGCCGGAGCCGGCGGCCCTCAGACATTTTAATGATTTTTCCGAGTGAGAATTCTCACTCATTTCTGTTGCTGTTTCAATTTTTGTGCCTTAAATTGCTTTTCCCTTCTTTTATTTACTTTCTATTTAGTAATTCTCCGAGTTCCCTTGATTCGAAATAGTTTGGCCAGGGCCTGTGGGGAGATCTGGGGTGGTTCAATCTAGGGAAATTTTAAGCGATTCGTCAATTAAGATTCAAAGAGTTTTCTTCGCCCTCCACTCCACTAATTTAACCCTTAAGCTGCACGTGCCGGAACTGAGGAAAAAAGATGCCAAAATAATGAAAATTATAGAAATTCCTGGCAACAAAGGAGCTTGCGAGCCCCAAACGCAACCCCGACAAAATCAACCACTTGACAATACAGAGGATAATTAAATAAACAATGAGCTAGCTCAGAGGACTAAGTGAAAATGGGAAGGCAAAAAACGGAAAGAATGCAAATTGAGAAAAATCGTCTGGAACTTCCTAAAAAACAAAAGGTGAAATGGGGAGTGCGAAGCCTTTAAAATTCATTGAGGGTCCTCAAAGAATAAGCCATCAAGGAAGACCGGAGGACAGACGGAAAAACAGGGCAGGAAAAAATTACGAATGTGTTAATCAAGTCGTGGCCAAAACTAATTCAGCCACGGACTGGCCTTTTCTTTGTAGAGCTCACACTTGCATGCTAACTTTTAGGGGTATTTGTAAATGGGGTACTATTTCATCCCCTCCAACCGCCGCCGTTTCCGCTTATCGCGCGGAATGTCACAACTTTACCGCCGCCATGAACATCATCATCATTATTCATAATCATCTGCGGGAGCGCTGTCTGTGCCTGCAATGCGTCGCCCTTGGGGCGATAGGTTCCACTGTCAGAGGCCCCACCCCTGGCACCAATCATAACTACCCACGCCCGCAGTGCCAAACAAAAAAAGAAGAGTCGAGCTGCTCGACTAGGATATACCGAGTAGTATCTTACTATACAGTGCTCATCTATAAAAATCTGCCGGACATTCAAATTTGAACCAGAACCATTCGGGTGTTATTTTCCACTCTGGGAATTGGCCGAAAGCTTAATTTTAATTTTAAAAGTGTATCTTAATGGTCGATTAACATTGTTCTTAAGAATATTGCATTATGCACTTGAAGCTTCCGCAAAAGATTTAAGGCTTGGGTATTTCTTCGCAGAAACTTTGGATGGGATTTTATTTCCCATTAATTATTACACAGTAAACTATTTAAACAAGTTGTTAATACCACACACCGATAGTAAATAATAAATAAACAATAAGCATTGACGCTACATTTCAGTCAACAAGGCTCTCTCAAGATGATGGTCTCATTATTTTAATTAAGAGAAGATGTGCACTAAAATTTAAAAAGAATTATTTTTTCAGGATCAAGTTCTTCTTGTCTTGCTTGTGTCGCGTATCCTCGCACTGTGCGAGTACCGTGTGCAAAAGTTGCACTGCTTCCATGACAATGATGACGGCGTCGGTTTCCGCTCCTGACGACGACGCCGCTGCCATTTTTTGCAATTGTTACTGCCTGCGCTGGCCTGCAGCAACGGTCTCGGGCCTACACTCTTGGATACTACGTTAAATTTTAGTGTTTCTGCTGCAGCGACAATGGCGACGGGCAGAGCTCACAGCAGCAGTCACACGAACAAGAACAAGTTTGTTAGAGACAAACGTCGCCGTTGCCGCCGCACGTTGTGCAAACTTTTCCACTTCATTGCATGATTGCAATTTTTACGCAAAACAATTTTATTTGTTTAGTTTTTCCACTTTTCCTTCGTCTCTATTTTGCTTTTTGGCGACGAATATGGCATTGTGAAGCGGCTGTTGAGTCCAAAAGGTAGCGAACAGACTTTGCAGTGAAAGCTTTAAAACGTCGTTGGTAGCAAGTTAGGAAAGGGCCAAAACACACGGTGAGAAGCGAATTTTTGATCCTCATTATAAGCTTAGAACGACTGAATTCGAGGAATAACTTGTTGCAAATAGAAAAATTGAGATCTGCGTGCTCAAGGTACCAGATTCCTCTTAGGAGATTTATCCTCCTAAAGCACCATTAAAATTTTTAATTGGAGTTTTAAGGTAACATCAACGACAAGCTTTCTTCAATGCAAGTCCAAGTCCTTTAAGAGTCCTCGGTAATTGCCCTAAAAACCAGTTTACTCCTTTCATTGGCTATAATCCGTTTTAATGCTCGCCCTTATATCCTTTTTGTGGATCCGCTTCACCTTCGTCCATTGGCTTAGTTCCCATTGTTTGTCTTGCTCCATCAATTTCCCTGCAATCAGTTTCATTTTCACACACCATTTTCTTAGATTTTTTTTTTTTTTTTGGTTTGGCCGTTTATCTATTTGGACTATCTATCTCTCGTCTCTCTCGCGTTGAGTTCCCCTTAGCAGCCTCTCCACCGCCGCTTCCAAGCTCTTTGGCCAAAGTGCAAAATGTTGTAAGTTAAATGGAAACAATAATGGGCTCGGGTTGGCTTGAGTAGGACTGGGGCTTTGGCTTCAGCGCTGGCCAGGACGGAGGACGCTGGGGCTTCACTCCGTTCATCCGGCGGAGCTCTTGAGCCGGAGCGCAGCGCATCCCACTTGATTTCGATTATTGCCCTGCACTTTTCACTCTTCATTCGCCGAGCTTTGATGCTGCCAATCCCTTCTTAGTGGCTCCGGTTGACTCCTCGTTCGACAGACGAATTACTTTGCCGGCACTCGGAGAGAGCCCCCACCTGGCCACTCGGGCTTCCCGCTGCCGGTGGGAATGTTTTAATTAAATCCATTCCAGCAAGGGCGGAACTCCTTGGCCGCAATGCGAAACTTTTGCCAGCCGGTCGATGCTAAAAAGTAGGCTCAGCAATTGTAGGCCAGCGAACGAAGCCCTGAGACATGGACCACCGGAACCACCGTCCCATAACGAAGTTAACCACAGCGTCTCCGCCGCCATCTGCCGGTGGAGGCGACCGAGCTGCCTGGGCTGCAGCACTGAAATAGTTCCGTCCAAAACTATTTACCAGGCCGCCATTTTCATATGAAGCAGCAGCTCCGTGCAAGTTGTGCCATAATTTCATGCCACGGCGGAGAAAACTTGTGCGGTCCTGGCCACGCCCCGCCCAGCCACGCCTAATAATAAGAAATTAGAACTTACGACAGCCACTAAGACTGTCCGCAGCAGCAGCGGCAACCAGAGAAGAGCAGGGAGCGGAGAAGAGCCCAGGACTATAATCGTCTTGTACTTTGCCGGGTAAGGAACTTTAAGCTAACCGCAAAATGTCCTGCCAAGGGGGGATAGCACCGGATGGAATGGGATTACAATGGGCGGAGGCCAGGACGAGCAGTGCAAATGGAATCGTGGGATGTGCTGAGTTCCTGTATCTTAGCACCTGGCCAAGACCTACTCGAGGGACCGTAATGGGGCCTGGACCCAAGAAGACATGCAGGTGCCATTCCCATGGAGTATGGAAGCTGTATACCGGTATTGAGTGAGCTGGCTTATGACTTGGCGATAGCGCTAGAAGGCCGGCTCAAAGGAACACAAAAAGAAGGAATTACAATTGAAAAAAAATTGAAGATCTTGGGAGGTAGCTTTCTGCTTGAATGGCTTCGCAATTAACATTCAAATTTTGTCTTATCCGAGATTATCAGTTCAGTAAAGATCTTGAAATCGATTGTAGTCTTATTGGTGTTTTATATAAGCTCTTTCTAACACACTAAAATGACAGCTTTAAATAATACGACGAAACATAATAATAAGTTTTAATATAATTTGACTTACTTATTTTTGACTTAATACTTATAAAATCATATACTTGTGAGTGGTTAGCTAAAAGTTAGAAATTTACCCAGTGCTCTGGATCATTACGAATTATGTTGATATTATATTAAAAGAACTAAATAAGTAAATTTACTGTGTTACAAATCCGATCCTGAGATATTAATCTAAGAAGTTGCACTTAGTTTCATTCATTAAATTATAGCCTTGTTCTTGTTTTTTTTTTCGTGCAGAGTATTTACTCGTTCGCCTCAGCTTGGATTCTGCTCCGTGGTCTTCCTTGTGGACCCCGCCTTCCAGCCCCCGCCCCGTTAGGGACTATTCCCGCGACGCCAGCGTCGTCGTCGCTCCTCAGATGCTGTGAAGTGAGCGCAGCGCATTATTTAGGATTTACCTTTATGTTGTTGTCAGCGTGGTTGTTGCCGCTGTCGCCGATGCTGCTCGTGCTCAGGCCATTGCCGAGGCTGCTGGCTCCTGTTCCTGTGCTGCAATCAGCGAGGCTGAGGCTGAGCTTGGATCTCTCCACTCAGCTCCTCCCCCGTGTCGTTTATAAAGGCGGAGCCAGAGCTCACTATGGCCCCGTCTTTGTATCCTCTGTCGGGATGTGGCTGTTGTCGCCCTGCTCATGATGCTGGGTGATGGGAAAATGCGAGGCTCGTGTGACATTTTCATTATCGTTGTGGGATATGCGCTTTTCTGTGGCCAGCCTTCGACCTCGGCTTACCAGCGTCCTTTCAGCGTCCCCGTCTCCGCTTCCACTCCACACCCACCCGGAGACAGCCCTTCTCCTGCCCTGTCCTGTGGGCATGTGACAACATCAGGAGCAGATAAGGTTACAAAATTATTAGTTGGGATTTACAATGCTCCAGTTTTAGTGGCCGCCTGTGTGTGTGAGCTTCTGATGTATCGGGCAATCAGCCTGCAGTGCTGGAGGTAGGGGAAGGGGAACGCCAAGGATGAACTTCCCCGCAGCGTAATCCCGAGCACTTCGATTACCCCCTTCAGGTCCTAACTATGCTGGCCAATTCAATAATCGTAAAGACCTCCTCCAGATCGGGCTTTCCTCGCAAATTGCCATCAATTTGCCGGCTTCTCTTTCCTGCACTGAGTGCAATATTTTCCGCCAGAGAGTCTGAAACTTATAAGCTCAAAGATTAACACAATTTCGACAAATAATGAAACCGTAATGAATGGACGGGGCGGGATGCGGCACATCCGCTAAGGAAGTGAGCGCCGAACCGAATAGATGAGTAAGCCAAAGAGCTGGACGAGAGGAAGGCGGCGATGGCGATATTTTCCTTTATCATCATATAAATTCCATTTCAGGCTGATAAAGAGCGGGGCTGAGGGAGCCCGTATAGAACGGAGGGGAGAAAATGCAAGCAGGAATTTGAAAATTTTCAATTACGCGTGCAATGAAAATTACGAAAACCCACAAAAGTCATTTTTCTTGATCGATTTTTTCTCCGCAGCTTTTTCCAGCTCTCGCCCCCCATCGGTTGGGTTGCCCTCAAAAGAATCGGAGGCCAACAATGCCGGCACAGCGCTGAGCTGAGCTGAGCACAGTCCTTGCCGCATCCCCACAAAGGTGAAATGGCGCTAAAGCTGAGGTCCTGCGCGGGGAATCTGCGATGGGCCACAAAGAGAGGGGGGCAGAAAGGGGATGAAGGCATGGCTCCTGGACGGGGCTGCGAAAAGTAGAAAAAGCAATTTCAAAATCCCAAAGAAATTGCAAAATTCCATGCGGCAGGGCCAACAACAACGGCGGCGGCGGTTCAGTTCCGTTCGGATTGGTTTGGTTCGGAATGGTGTGCCGGGCGACAAAGGATGCGCTCAGGACATATCCACAGCCTTCTGGCGACAGCTGATAGCGAAAGCTGCAATGCACCTGCCAATGCCGCGCCCTGCGCCCCTGTCCTATCCGCCAACCCCAGCCCGCCGCCGCTCACATACTCGTAAGTAAGGTTAACTAAGCAGCGGGCGCCAGAGTTAACATGCTCCAGTGTTGTCCTCGGCGAGCTGACAGCCAGTCCCAGCCGCAAGGCCTGGGCGGCCAGAGGCGTGGCACAGTGGGGCAAACCAAGCTGAAACCAAGCTAGCAAATCAAATGCAGCCGAAGAGAATATAAGTGGATAAGATGCGTAACGAGCTGGCTTTCAATTGTTAACTCCTTTGGATTTAGAAAATATTTTAAAAGAGCTTTTATATGGTATTACTAATTTTATTATTTTAATGGCGTTGTATTCAACTGAATTAGATTGAACTGAGAGGTTTGGCATTGTAAGTTTAGTCCTTGATAAGTTTATAGATTTCAAATTGTGAGCTGTATATTATTATTATCCAAACTATTTATTTTAAATCTATTCAAACATTTAGACATCTGTTGAGCAGGTGGAACCACTGTACCACCCCCGATACCTTCAACACCCTCTGCGACTTCCATTCTGCTCCTTTGTTTGTGTTGACATTTGCCAGCTTGGCTTTGGACACTCCGCGGATCCTGGAGCGCCTGCACTCAGTCCTGCACCTCACTAGCTGCTAGCTGGGAACTTTAACTTCATCCCGGAGGTGGTTCTTGTGTGTTCGGGGCTTATGTCACCTGCCAGGGCAGCGAAGGAGCGCCATCCTGCGCCAACTTCTTTTATTCAGCTGGCTGACATAATATTTTCATTTTCCTTGGCGATGCTGAAAACACTTTTCATTATTTGGTTTCTCCCTCCTTCATATTTCACATTTTCCTTGAGGGGGACTTCTGAGGGCGGGAGCTTTCGCTGATGAGATTGTTGGTGTTGTCTTAAGGTGACTGTGCTGGCTGTATGTGGGTGTGGAGCACTGCCTTAGAGATTATCCTTGTTTATGATAGCGAAGCAGACTCAACCGAGATCAAGTGGGATGAGTCATGAGCGAAATGAACATTTTAAATTCCACCTGCCCAAGGTGATTACGCCAATTTCGCGGAACTTAAACCACAAGAGTAGCTATTGCCGCTCGCCAGTTCGAAGTAAACAAAAGGCCTGCATGAATTTACGTCAATGAAAATTGTTTACAAGCAGCCAAAATCAAGTTCACCTCATTGAACGCTTTTTCATGGTTTTGTATTAATAGGTTTTGCTTTTTTCTATAAACTAATCTGATTTACTTAAAGCAATGCTCTTGATTTCGAGATTAAAAGAAATATTGATGCTTAAAGTAATATTTAACTGAATGAGAATTCCAGCGCCTGGACTGCCACGGAGAAACTGGATTTTCAGGGACTTCCCCACCGCAGCTCCCAAAGAACTGGCTGCGATTCAGTCTCTCAACGCCTTGCATTGAGTCACTGGACTTGCCGCTCCTGCAGCTGCCCCGCCACGGCCAGAAGAACCAATGCAACAGTCTGAGCCACAACATTCAAAGTTCACATTCAAATTTGTAGAACGTGCAATGAATTCGAATAGGAAAATGAGTAAACACGCGAAAAGTAAAATATAAAGAAAACCAAACAACAGCCAAGACAATCGCGGAATGAATGCAAGCGACCGGCAATGGTTTCTATTTGGGGCTGTGTGGGGGTCAATCGTACTGTGTTCGGCTTAGTCATAATTCCGCTGGAACAATGGAACTGTTTCTTATACGGGACTGCCGACTGACCCGCCAACGAAATTGATAACCCGTCATTCCAGCCGGCGACAGATTCTCCCTCGCCGTTTGGGAGATAACCTTTGCGTTGGCTTCTCCACTCACTGATTGCACCAGACCCAAGCATTTAAAATTAAGCCTAAGCTTTCCGTCCTTCCTCACTTTGCCCAAGGTTTTATGACTCCTAGATCAGCTCGGCCTTTAAGTGATCGTTAAAGTGGCTTCGATTTTACGAGAGCCATTCCATCCACCTATGATAAGTCCACCTTAAATATTATTTTAGCCATAACGATCTGTTTAGTGACCTGGGGACGCATGCGGTTTCCACTCAAGTATAACTTTATAGTGCGCCATTCCTGGACACACACGTAAATGCTTATGGCGTCATTAATGGCTGGTTTCTTTGTTCTCGACCACCGCCTGTAATCGTCCAATTCGAGTGGGGAACCCGAAACCATAGAATCCAGATCATTTCCATATACATTTACGTATGTCCGTTCGAGTATTTGGAGCACGAGCGGAGGAAAAACCGGGCGAACGCCGGCGAAGGCGTTTTCCACTGGCCATTTATTTGCAATGCAAATTGAACCCTGCGCAGCGCCACATATAAGGCAAATTTTCAAATTGACAAACTCGTAAATTTCGCCATGCGCGAGGCGAACAATGGAGGCCACAATTGATATTCCAATTGCCCAGCGATACCGAAAACCAGCCACAACTTCGGAGGGAACGCCAACACACGCAGCTGCCCAGGGAGCACCTCTCCTGCCCTCCGCCTCAGATACCACTCACCAATCGTGCGGATGAAATCTCTGTTGGGAAATTAGCAACATTAGAAGGTGTCCAGCTCTCCGAGGTGGCGGAGGGAGACCACGCAAGCCACAAGCCTTGAAAGATCTGCGAGCGAGCCACGCAAGGATCAAGTCGAGTGCTAAGCATTTGCCCAATCACACTGCGCAACACTAAAACTAAACTCCAGCGGGGTCTGAGTCCAAGAGGCTGTATTTTTATTTAATATCTTAAACAAATTATTCTATTCATTTTTTAACAAATCAACTACGAATTGAGGTCTTTCAATCATTTAATTTTAAGGGAAAATATATTTTCGCTTAATTTTTCAAACTGTGCCTGGGCTGTGCAGTGTTAAAAGCCAAATAAGTAAATATTATTGGCCAGTTGGAGCGAGCTGGCCAAGTACCAGCCAACTTTTGGTAGTCGTCGTGGGGCTATCGGCGCGCGATCGCCGTTGTAGTCGCAGTTGGCAGCGCCTCTCCCCCGCCGCGCCTGCCCCCGTTTAATAAGTTGGCCGAAAAGGATGGGAAATGCGGCGAGCGGGAAGCGGGGGGAAACGATTTCATTGCCGCGATATGGGACGTCGGACCCGCTCTCCTCATCAGCGGGTCGCGTAATGAGCCATTATGGCTATAGATGTGGCCTTTATTGCCTTGGCCACATCCACAGCGACTTCGTCTTGAACGCAGCTGCAAGAGAAGTCTGCTGGCATTTCAGCCATATTTGTCGCCCGTGTGGCATTTGGGGTTGGATGCAGTTGGTTGCCAAACTTAGGCTCGGCTTCCTGCCCGAGTCAGTGCGTGAGGCAAACATTAATTGGCATATGGCTCGAACATGACGGCCGTAATAACTGTTTATGGCCGGCAGTCGTCGCCTGTTGCCCAACTCTCTCCCCGCATGGCAATTCCCTGGAGCCAAGAAATCAATATGAGTGATGGGAGATGCCGAGGAACTGGGAGTGGGATGGCTTGGACTGTCGAATGGAAACTTATCGCACTCCTTTCTTCTTCTCGTTTCAGGTGAGTCCCGCAAGGCGTTGGCCATATTTCCTACTTGCAGCCGAAAGTATGGGTCATCGTCACATCCCAGAACATATTCATTTTCACTTCATTAGAGGGAACCAAAAAGCCACTTCAAAGGCCAAAAGCAACTACATTTTTTATGGCTCTTTATGGATTTGTACAACTATGCTTTGAGTGTTTTTCCTATTCTGTGATTATCGCGCAATGAAGCATAGTGCATACAGCCACAACCCGTGGCGGGTTGTAAAATAAATCTATAAGAAACAATCATAAAGCGGGAACTATCTACAGTTAGATTGCCGCTCGGAAGCCTGGACCCTGGGAGAGTGTCGGGGGCTCAAGGTTCTCCTCCGTTTCGAGCTGCATTCCGAGCCGAGCTTCTCTCGATTTTATCAGCCCGAGTTTTGTTGTTTCCCCTCCAAGCTCACACAAGAATTATGTACATTGAATGAGGTCCGATACAATCTTTGGATGCGGGGGGAGTAGCTTGTGGCAATTAAAGCTCAGGCCAGGGCATTTGTCAATAGACTGCGAACCCAAAAGAGAAAACAGGGGGACAAAAAGGCAAACTATCCGAGCCTCGACCCAAAAACTGACCCAAGATGCTGTTGGCCTGGTCGGGTCCCAGGCAAACAAATGATATTTATCGATATCGGCCGGCCCGCCATTGTCTTTGCCTTTGTCTCCGTATTTGCTCTCGAGGGCCGCCGCCGAAGTCGAAGTTGCTTGTTAACCCGAAATGCGTCAAATGACAAATGATTTAAAATTTATTATCGCTCGGGCTGCTTTACTGCCTGGTCGGACTCTGGGCGTACAGCTGCGATCAATAAACTAACACTAAAGTAATAACACGAGTTAATTGATTAATGTTTTAATATAAAACATTCCTAAAATGTTTCAAAATAAAACAACATTAAGGAGCGGTAATCATAATAATAAAATAAATTTTAATTTCACATATTCTAATACTTTATATTATATTTTATTTTATTAGTCTAGTATTTTATATTATATTTTATTGTATTATGTGAACTATCAAGGTCTCGAGCAAAAATCAAGGTTGAATATTTCGACCAATTAAAAGTGCTTTTAAAGTCATTTTCGTTAAATATATCAAGAACCCTTTTTAAAGCGCATTTAGTGTTTTTAAGAGACGAAAAGTACGAAGATAAATGTATAAAATCATTAAAATATAATTTAAACATTTTGAGGGTGACTAATGATCAATTCGTTGTTAATACAGACTAATTATTTTAGATTCTTTGAATTATGTGCCAAACCTCTTTATCGTCCTTTGCAAATGTCTCTGAAAAAGAAAAGGGACCTCAATAATTCAATTTGAGCAAAAGTATCATTAGCTTTATTTCCCTGACCGCATCTGTATACGGAGCTTAGTTCCAGCTTACCCCACTCACCCCCATTCTGGTATTGTCCAGCGAAAGTGAAAATCTTTTTCGGGGCTGGGATTTTTGTCAAATGCCAAGAGTGCCTTTTATAATCCGCTCCTTCCTCGTGAGTTCAATGAGATGATTAATCGTTGGACTTACTGGGAAAACGATTGCAGTGGGTATAGTCCCGTATGTAGTTAAACTGCAGCTGAAATATAAGAAACAATTTTAATGCTCCTTTGCTGTCGCTGGCCTTAAATTCGCCCGGGTAAAAGACAATTATAATCATTTACAATTCGTTGACTTTGGCAATGCGCAAATTTGCCATTTTAGTGTGTGTTTTTGCTGGCCAAACAATAACAACAACAGCAACCAGGCCAAAAAGCAAATAAACAGCCGCGTACTCGCATACACATTAAACTATCAAAATAAACAGTTATGCGCGCAATTGGGGGCGTGGCACATTCAGATCGAACTCGCATATTAATCAAGCGCATAATTCGCCGCAGCTCCCCTCCCTCCGCCCACTGCCTTCTCTCTTTCGGCCAAAAAGCGAATCCGAGCAACGTGAATAACGAGCGATAAAAACTTGGCAAATATAAAATGCAAACAACATTCAAACTGCCAACTCGGCGCGGCGGGAAAGGGTTAGTGGGTTAGATGGGTCTCCGGAGGGGCAGCGAGGAACTGCTGTAATGGTTGTTAGTCATCGGCAATCGACAGTTGTTGCCTGGTGGCCGGTTAACCGCCGAAGAGCCATTTCGGAGGGAGCGCTTCCAAAAATTACTGCGGCTGCCATGGGAGATGCGGGCGTGAGTCGAAACTAACGATTATTCGATGATCAAAATGGTTAAATTCGGAAATCACCAACTCTCGTATCTCTAGAAAATCACTAGATTCGCTGACACTTACAACTGCCTTGCACGATTCGAATGAACCATGACATGAAGTATATTTTATTTGTCTATTAACATGTACGTAATAAGTACGGATTGATAACACTTAGCAGGGCAGCAGAAAGAAAATCGGGACCCGGGGCTACCAAGTCCCTCGGGCGCCCTATTTTTTTTAAATACTACGGACCCTTTCAATTTTCGAATACTAAAACCAAAACGTGTTGTAGCTTTATCGAACATCCATTATTCAGCTATGCTTTATATAATAGAATTACAATATATACCAGATTTTATGATTAATTTAGATTTTTTTTAAATTAAAAATCAATGAGCCTAATTGCACTGGGAAATACTAAAACATTATATGAACATTCAAACTAGCAAATAACGGGGAGTCCGAAACGGATCAAAGTGCCTTAAAATTGTTACATTTTATTTTCCAAAATTATTATTTTGTAGATAACTCTAATGATAAACATTCCTGGTGGATAAGAAATAGACTGCACTTGGTAAACTTGTCTTTTTTGACAAAAGTGGTTATTTGGTTGGTGGTTGTAAGAAAACCTGAAGCCGAATATAGAGGTTTTTACTGAGTCACGACGCCATCTCCGATTTTCACATACACTAATGCGCATCGTTGTATTTGCATTTCGGCTGCTGCTGTTTATTTTCGAGTTGATTTTGAAGTGAACAGTTTGCTTAATGCACGATGCCGGGCCAAAGCAAATGCAGAATTACGCATACGCCACGTTGCCAAGTTTGTGGCTCGCCGCAGCGCCCTAGTCCAGTCCCCAGCCGCCCGCCCAGCCCCGCCCAGCCCCGCTCACGCCCTTCGTCCCTTTTGCCCGCTGTCCAATAATTTCAATAAATGCCGTGCTCTCGCACACACAGGCCCTTTGGCCACCCCCTCCTCGCCACAACCACCATCGCCGGGCTCTTCAGCGTTAAATTGGAAGCACTTTAGATTCACATTCAATTAATTAATTTAAGCAAATTGTTTGCTTCAAATTAATTGAATTTGCATTTAATTTGCGCTCACGAGAGACGCCGCCCCGACCAGCCACGGCAACAATGCAAACGGGGCCAGACTCCGGCATCCATCTGTCAGTTTGCCAGTTTGCCAGTCCCTCAGTTGGGCAGTTGAGCAGTTCCGCAGTTCGGAGGCCTACCCTAGTATCGACCTGGCCCTCTGCCTCAGTCCCGATTGATGGCCAATTTGGATTCTTCACCGCTGCCCTCCGGCCGGACTCATCAACGTTAAGTTTATTAACTAACCTCGGCTGGGTTGTGTCTCTGAGTGTGCCTGCGTGTTGTGTGTAGTGTGTAGAGCGACAACATTAACAACAAACAATGCAAGCAATCTCCAGAGAATTTGGCAAGGCTTTTCCGCTCCAAATTGCCAAGTTTAGTCGCATTTTGATGAAGACAAAAGGAGGCATGATGAATTAACAATATAATTGAAATCTCACTTAAATATTTAATCGGAACTGTGCGTGTGTGTGCAAGATGAATAATGGAAAATTCTACAAATTCCGAGGAAACACTTTTGGGATTGCATCTAAAGAGATGTGGCGCTCACCCGCTCACCAATTTGCGAGAAACGGATGCAACTGCTAGCTCGACAGCTTTGAGAACACTGAACGTCAAGCGCCAGCTTGTAGAAAGACCAAGGGAAGGTGTAACTTTGAAGGGACATTGCATCAGGCTCGAAAACTGTGGGACGCGGAGGCGGGCGGAGAAAAGTCAATCATAAGCAGGGCGATAATAATTATAAATATAATGCCTGCATATATAATACTCATCATTCGCTGTAAGCCAATTAGCGACTTGGTAGCCTCCGCCTGTGGGTGGCAGTGGGGAATAATGTGCGCTTTTCACACTAATTAAAAGCGAATGAGACAGAGACGGACTTTGTGACAAATGAATTGCACTGCACTTCAAACAGGGAAACAAGATGAAAAAATGGACGAATTAAAGTCTCGCTGTGGAAAAATGATTAAAAATGTAAATTTTAATTCAATTCGCTTGCGAAAAATACGAACGGAGCTGCTGCAAATAAAACTAGTAGCTGTAAAGTGGTTTATTGTGAGCCGGGAGCCATCAGCCAACAGGACCCTGGCACGGCGAGGACGCGGGGACGCCGGCAAGAAGGGACGCTGTTTGCAGGACTCGAGGACGCGACAAACTTTGCCGCTAGGCAAGGCGTCAAGACAAAGATACAGAAGACACAGTCAGCCAAAAGCGACAGGAATACAAGCGAGTCCGGGGGAGGGAATCCACCAAAGAAAGCGGAAAGTGCGAGACTACGGAATGTGGGAGGCGAGCTGATAAAGTAGCTTGCCGGAGGCAATAGCTTCAGAGAGAACCGGAGGGAGGAGAGACGTTCAGTTGAGTTGAGGAAAATCTCGAGAAAAGACAAATCGAATTTCCTATGAAAAGGAAACCAAAAACGGGCTGAGAGCCGTAATACTGCGAAGCAAAAATACTCTTGGATATGATAACGTGCACTAGGATATAGCTATAAATCTAGAACAAGCCCATGAAACTAGCCCATAACTTCCGTACCTCAAGTTGCTTTAATCTTTCCACAAACTCGTAGCCCCCCCTAGCATGTATTTGGAATCATATTCCGTAATGCTATCCTTTATCGCATCAAAGCAACATATTTCACTTTAATTTTCATTGCTATTTTTAGGTTTTTCTCGATAAACTCTCTATTCGTTTCTAGACAATTATGGCAAGGTTAATAAGGCAGAGATTTCCCCCAAAAGGGAATGAAAACTCGAGTCAAGAGTAATGCAATTTGATGGTGCCATGTCAGAGTCCTGAAACACTTTCAATAAATTTTTAATTAGGCCCCATAGGGGCGCTGGGCTCCTTTTGCAGTCTACATTTATGGTATATTTGCGTTGAATTCAAAATTTTAATTGATTTAAGCGGATTGCTGGGCACGGAATAATGGAGAAGAGAAGTGCACGAGCTTTTCCTGGGGTTTCGCTGGCTTACCGGTCAGGTACGTTCCGATTTCCTCATCTAGAGCTTGGTGGGGTTAATAAGCCGCTGCTTAGATCATTTCCGAATGGGTTTCCTGCTCCTTTCCAATCTGCGGTCGCCTTGGGAATTGGGAGCCGGGCAACTGATTTGGCCTTTGACCTTTTTCCGTGGCTAAGGCAAATATAAACCAGCTAAAAGGTTATGCCATCCTCCCCCATCGCCCGTTCCTGCCAGCTATTTCACCCGTTGAGTGAAATGAATCTGCAATTCTATTCCATTCTGTGAGCAGCTCCATTTTTATCCCCTTTTGCCGTACTTTCCCGGAAGGACGAACAGCAGGGAAAGCAGCAGGAAAGACGAAGCAATGACGACGCCGGGCCAGGTGTGGACTCAATGCCGATGGCCTGGTGGGGAAGCAGCAGTTGCTCTTGCTCCTTTGGCCATCAGCGACGGCTGCCTTACACTTTCATCTCTCTACCTCGGGAAAGCGGAAAAGCGGAAAAGCGGGGAGAACGCCCTTGGAGTGTAACGGATCCCCCGGCAAATGCAAATAACGTGCAGTTGCAGTCGCAGTCGCCCCTTGCCTTTTCACTTTCGGTGTGGCAAGAAAAAGTGTGGCAAGGCTGCGGGTAATCAACAAACGCTTACGGCTGCCGCTGATGAACTCGCTGATGATCGCGGCTGGTCATTTGTCTTGGGACGACGGAGGCGGCGTGGGAGATGACTTGATATACTTCTGATGCACGCGATGACGCGGGTTGGGACGGGGGGCTCGAGAGTTCTCTCCTGGATTTGCATAAATATTTGCTCGCATTTTTCTCGCACAAAGAGAACTAAACTTTTCCCCGACTTATGCTAATAGAAAAGTCGAATGACAAACAGCACCATCCCCGGTGGTGGAAAAGTGAAAATTGAATTTCCGCCGGCGCGGAACAAACAAATTAAATTATAATAGGTAAACAAAACTAAGCTCTGGCGAATCTGGCCAGGACGAATCTATCTATCCACTTCCAAGGTCCCCAACCAGGCTGGGCTCTTGATTAGTCTCGGTTTGTCTGCTGATTGCGACTCCGCCCCGCCGTTACCGGCAATTATCAGGAGTCAAGTGCTGCGCGCGGTGAGGTAACCCTCCCCGAATCCTCGCCAATTGCTTATCACCTTTGTGGCACTGACAGCCATCGCCATCGCTGCAGACACATTCGTTAGCACTCCGCCGGCGACGTCCTTTGCCCTTTCAGAGTTGACAAAATATGCAGCTGCGTCGTTAGCACTCTCCACACATCTCGCATTTGGAAATATTTGCCATGATTCGATTGTGTAGAGACCCCCACACCCACACCCACACCCACCCTAACCAACTCCCACTCTCAACCGCATTCACATTCGCATCCGCATCTGCAGTCGCAGGCAAGGAGGGCAGGAGGCAGTCAATTGAGTTTTGGTTTGGCGCCCGTCGCCCTGCAATGCTGGTTATTATTATTTCTGATATATGCGGTCTTACTCTGCGGTTGTCACTCACCCAAAGGGAGCTCTACTCTTTCGGTGGTCTGTGGTCTCGGCTCCATGTGTCGTGCCACCGCCGAGTCATGGCTACATGCAAATGAAGCGTGAGTTCCCGAAAGGTGTTGAAGACGTGTAAGAGGGCCTTCCGAGGAACCGCGCAAAGTCGAAGCTCTGGCATTGAACTGGGCCCTCCTTCGCGGACCGCATCTGCATAATGCTACGCCCAAATCATTTTCACTCTTTGAATGCCATCTTTTGTTGACAGTCAGGAGGCAGGCTCTGTTCCGTTTTCAGTACTCCAATTGGTGCAACATGCTGTCGAAATTGTTTTGTAATTGCAATGTGGCCGACAGCCTCGCGGAAAGACTCAAAGGAGTCGCAATGGGATAAGGTTCGAGTGGAGAGACCTTAAGAAGTGTTATTTTTTTTTTGTGCAAGCTTTGCTTCATGATCAATGAAAGTTGTCAATAAACATAAGAAGAACGGTTATATATATATTTATATTTTTCTTTGAAAGTATTGCATATAAAACCGACCTCCATTTTAAAATATTTTACTTGTATTTGTTAATATTCCTTAAAGATATTTGGATAAAACTTTAAGGCTATAAATAGTAAAATATTTAAAGATAGCCAAATAGATACTTAAGAGCATACAAAAAATATAAACATTCGGAGTAAAAAATAGCAAAAATGTATTCAAATATTTCATTTTAAACAGTTATAACTTTCTAAACGTTTTAGCTGCATTTGGTATTATTGGTACTATGTCTTTCACAGATTTTGGAAAATCTTTGAGTATATATTTTTGAAAATAATCATTCTCATACATTATAAATAATTCGAGTTAAAAATTTGGAATCTTATTCTCTATATCCATAACCATCATATGGGGTATTTTTGTATCTCAAAATAGTATAACTTAAATTATACAAGACTCCCCATAGTTAACTGATTGTTTTTGGGTCTCTGGAACAGGTCTCCGTAATAGGGTTGGCATAGGAGAGCTTAATTGCTCATTTCCCAGGAATTTCCCCCTTAACGCTGGCTCTCACTCCGCTCAACGTCTCCTGACGCATCCACGATGAGATCTTTTGCCAAAACGGAGCGCGCCACAAAATTGCTCAAATGCAGCCAGACATTAACGTGTTTTCAAATTTTACGTAGCCAGCCAAACGGAGCGACAGTCCCGCTGCCTCCGGCTCCTTGCTGCTCGGCTCCTCAACTCCTCGACTCCTAAACTCCGGAGGAAAAGCCACACATGTGTGTAATTTTCTTTACGAGCTGCGGCACAGGGGCACGGTGAAGGGGTCCAAAGTGTTGCCTGATAAACGATGTCTGCTTTTCAGAGAGTGTCCCGCTCCAACAACCAACATCCAGTCGAACACCGAGTCGAGCACGACGGCAACTGCGTAGGAATAGAAAATTCAAATTTGAAAATATGGAAATGCCAACAACGACATTGGGCA
>VNJU01004070.1:0-12425 GCA_008042675.1 Drosophila seguyi
TGTTGAATCAGCGTATCACGCCAGCTGCGAACAAAAGGTTCGCAAGATCAGAAGGGCTGTTCCCTGGTGGAACAAAAACTTTGAAGATCTCAAAAAGACTGCGCGAAGGCTCTTCAATCAAGCGAAGAGTGGGAGGACCACATGGGACTCCTACAGCTCAGCTTTAACGCTCTATAATACAGAGCTAAGAAGGTCAAAACGGGCTACGTGGCGCCAACACTGCGGGCAGATCTCATCTCTCCCGGAAGCTGTTAGGCTACAAAAAGCCCTTTTTAAAGACCACTCAAACGGCATCTGCACGCTGAAAAAGCCGGATGGGACTTACACAAACAACCCAAGGGAAACGAGCAGCTTACTCCTGGCTACTCACTTTCCTGGGTGTGTGGGTGTGGAGCAACCCTTCTCAGAGAGTGAGGCACCAAACTACCTCTCTGAGACTGGGGAATGCCCACACCCGCGAGTGACTATGGTGGCAGACTACAATGGTGCTGGGGAGGGGGACCCCCCTATCACTCAGATCGCGTTGGAAACATGCCCTATAGACTGTTTCATCAAAATAGCGTACAATGGGCAGTATAGAATTTCAGCCCATACAAATCACCTGGACCAGATGGAATTTATCCATGCTTCTCCCCTGGTCTGTTTATTTCGAGCTAGTCTCCTGCTTGGACACATACCTAGCAAATGGGCTAAAGTAAAAGTCGTGTTTATCCCAAAGGTAGGGAAGAAAGATTCCCAATTGCCTAAATCATATAATCTCAAGCACCTTCCCCTTCACAAATACCAATATGTGTATCAAGCTGGCAAATCAACTAAGACTGCCGTTCATTGCCTTACAACAACCATTGAAAAGGCCATTGGCGCTCAACAGATAGCACTAGGTGCCTTTTAAGACATCTCAGGAGCTTTTGACAATACGAGGCTATTCGTGCCTCTCTTGTACTCAAAAATGTCTCCACACCCATTATCGGGTGGTTTCTGGAAATAGTTAAATCCAGAATCATCACTGAAAACCTTGGAGGAACCATGACCTCAATCACAGCCACAAGGGGGTGCCCTCAAGAGTACTCTCCCCTCTTCTGTGGACTCTGGTCATCGACGAGCTACTGTATGAGCTCAACAACTTAGGGTTCCCCACTCAAGGCCACGCTGATGATGTAGTCATCTATATAGTGGGCTGGCATGAGCCATCATTGACTTTTCGGTTGAGGCAAACTACTTGGGAGTCACACTCGACTCCAAGCTCAACTGGAATGCACACCTGGAAAAGACCATAAACAAAGCCACTCGAGCACACTTTGCTTGCAACAGGCTTTTCGGTAGGACATGGGGCCTAAGTCCCAAAATGATCTACTGGTCTTTTAACACTGTGGTAAAACTGATCCTAACCTATGCATCGCTTGCTTGGTGGACGAAATCTACCCAGAAGACAGCTGCGGCTGCACTCACCAAATTACAACGACTGGTCTGCATTGGCATCACTGGAGCCATCCGAACATGCCCCACTGCAGCACTGGGCTTCATAACCGGCATAGCACCCTTACCAATTACCCTGAAAAAGGAGGCCTGCCTGGGGGCACTTCGCCTTCAAAACATCACCAACATAAAAAGTGGTGACCTTACCGGGCATCTTAGGGTTCTTGAGCCCCTAATAAACGATCCCATTCTGCGCGTCACTGACAAATAGAAACCAACACTAGTTTTCCATAGAAACTTGTCTGTAGTCTCGCACACTAGGAATGAATGGAAAACAAAATCAATATCTCTGCCCAGTGGATCACAAACATGGTACACTGACGGTTCTAAACTGGAAAACGGCGACACCGGGACTGACATTTTCGGACCAAGGCTCAACAAATCCATAGCCATGGGAAAATCGCCAACCATTCCAGGCAGAGATAAATGCAAAGAAATCTGTGCTCGCGAATGCCTTCGTAGGAAACTGCAAGGCACACGGATTTACATCTTCTCTGACAGTCAGGCAGCGCTCATAGCGCTGAGTTCCTTGACGATCTCATCCGGACTTGTAGAGAACTGTTTCCAGCAGCTGAATGCCCTTGCCTCTAAGAACACCCTGACGGTGGGCTGGGTACCAGGGCACGAAGGCCATATAGGAAACGAGGTGGCAGATTCCCTAGCTAAACGCGGGGCGATGACACCATTAATCGGCCCAGAGCCGTTCTGTGGACTATCGAAAGGACACAAACGAGAACTGCTCAGGAAATGGGAGGAAAGGGAGATAAATCGTCACTGGACCGACAGTGCAGGGCTGAGACAAGCCAAACAATTTCTCGTCCCCCAGATGACGCGATCAAAACGTATCATCAACCTAACAAAGAGTGAAATTCGCACTCTAACAGGTTACCTAACGGGTCACTGCAACCTTAGGTACCACCTTAAGAAATTAAAACTTTTAGAAATCGACACCTGCAGATTCTGTGAGATGAAGCGAGAAACATCAGAACATATTCTATGTGAATGCTCCTCGCTAATCAGACGTCGACTTCAACATCTAGGAGGTGGACTTATTCCCCCCTACAGGATTAGGGAACGAATAGACCCTACCAAAGTGCTCTCTTTTATTAGAAGCCTCGGTATAGAAGCTGTACCCTAATCCTACAGGCCGGTACAAAAGATCGTTATAATTTGCACATAAGAATCTAAAGGGTTCATGCAGTTGAAAGGACGTTCTACAATGGCGCAGCACTAAGGGAATATAGGATCTAGTGTTTATACTCGGTACGTGAAAGTTAGCTGACCCAAGTCAGCGCTTTCCACGTCACCGTGGATAAGGTTATAAATAAAGGTAATGAAAAGCATGGTTCGACGGTTAGATAAAGATGGTAAATTAATAAGGAGGAGTCTACTAGAATAGGAGGGTAACCTCTGGTTTGCATCCCAGTTTAAGCCGCGTAAAGCGAAAAGTAAAAAGTTCTTTTGAACCGACTCGATGCGTTTACTGTGGATCCCAAACGCCAGATCCATATTCTAAGATAGGACGAACTAAAGAAATATATAGAGATTTTGTAACGTACGGGTCATTGAATTCCATCGTATGTTGCAAGCTTGGGAGCGACACGAGAGAACGTCATAAGCTTGCATTTAGAGCCGTTTAAGTTTAATAGGTTTGCACTGCACCATGTTTGAAAATTGTTAAGATCTGTTTGTAAATCAGACTGGCAAGACGCGTCCGTATATTGCACACAAAGTTTGACGTCGTCCGCGTACATAAGTACTCTGGAGCTAGTCAGGACATTGGGCAGGTCGTTAATAAATTATGTAAACAGCAGCGGATCCAAATTGCTTCCTTGCGGGACGCCAGAAGTAACCCTGAGAACATTAGATAAGGTGTTTTTAAATAGGACCTTTTGCGTCCTGCCATTCAGATAACTTGAGATCCAACTAAAAAGATAAACTGGAAATCCCATTAGATCGAGTTTCCGAACAAGAAGAGAATGGTTGACAGAGTCGAATGCTGTACTGAAATCAGTATAGATTACGTCTGTCTGAAAGTTTTTATGGAAGCCCCTTATTATGAAGGAAGTGAGCTCCAAAAGATTAGTAGTCGTTGATCTTCGCTTTATAAATCCATTGGCATGGAGAAATAATTAATCTACACAGGTGCTGCAAGTGAGGAGTAATGATTTTTTCGAATTTTAGAAGGGGATTGCACAGGGCGTCGGCACAATACCTTAGGACACAGCCAGGTATTCCGTTGGAACCAGGCGAATAAACGGGCTTTACACGGTGAGAATCTAAGAGGATAGAGCTTTCGTTCAAATTAGGACTGAAAATAAGGTTTGACTTGGGCATGATGTAAGAATAAGTCCGATTTGAGTCGGTGGAATTAGAGTACGTGGTTTAAAAAAACTGCGCAAACAGGTCGGCAATTGCCTGATCATTTTTTAGGGTAGTATTTTCAAAGATAAGCGAGGAGGGATGAGTAATAGGCTTACGTTTGGTGTTAACAAAATTTTAAAACTGTTTTGGGTCCTCAGAGAACTGGGCCTTACAACGAGTCAAATAATTTTTGTAATACTTCGCGTTCAGCACCGTCCCTCGACCGAGCAGATAAATAAGAGGAAAGGACAGATTAAGAACCGTTACGTTTATATTTAGAATAAAGATTAGATTTTTTATTTTTAAGGCGACTGAACTCTTTAGTAAACCAAGGAGGATTATTCGAGGTTGACGGATAGTATAACGGAACACATTCAGAAAAAAATGAATTCATGGCACTGTAAAAAATATCCACTGCTTCAGCCATGTCAGTCCACCTGTATAGATCACACCAATTAAAATCAGATACGAAGTGTGTCTTGCGAAAGCAGAGGACTTTTTTAGCTGGACGATCAGAAATATTCTGTTACTCAGTCCCAATGTCGATAGTCCTATCGAAAGTAGGATGATAGGGATCTTCGGGTAGCGTCAGCGGAACCGACCTGCCTAAACTAACTCTTGCCGGGTCTGAGACGAAACAAAGATCAAGCAAGCGCTCTAGGAAATTTCGTACATAATTGACTTGAGACAGCGAAATGTCGAACAAGCCAGAAATCAAATCATGCTGTGTGGTTGTAAAAAGTATATTGGAGGAATTGGTTAAGGACCAAATAGCCCCTGGGATATTAAAATCACCAAGAACTACTAAATGGTCCCTATCCGAAAGTCGATTGGAAACCATCTGAATTGCGGAAAGATGGTTCCAATAAAGACTTACCACTATACCTTTACGCATGAAAAGATAAGAATGTGCAGCTGCACCGAGAGAGCGGGAGAGCGGGAGTGTGAGAGAGCGGGTAAGTGGGGGAGCGTGGGAGCATGCTTATCGTTTAACAGTCGCGACGGCGCAAGCTAAACGGAGAAGGCACAAAGAGGAATGCAAAAAAAAGCAAAAGCAAACACTGGCAGCACAAGTAAATAGAACAAAAAAATAAATAAATACACAAATCAGAATAGCTGCATGCACACGAAGTGAATGGGATCTTTATTAATCACAAAATCAAAGATTAAAATAAAACACCGGTTGTTTTTCTCAAAAAAAAAAAATATCAAAAAAAAACGAGAGCGCAAGAAAAAAAACGCTTGTTCACTTGCAAGAGAGAAAGCTTTCTGGTCATTCGTGGCCAGAAGAAGCTGCGTCGAATTCTTTTTAAGCACTTAGCAGACGATGGTTGGTCATGATTGGAGCGAATTACTTCAGTTCAAAGCTCTGAAGGGACGAATAGTTTCCAAACCTCATTATGGTTTTCTGAAGTGGAAAAACAGGTACAATGGTATAAATATTTGTCGATTATTTGAAAGTCTGGTAAGTTAGCACTCTTAAACTTTTCTTTGAGTGCAGAATACTCATCGGATTGAAAAGCTTGGGATTCCAAATCTATTTTGGGCAAAGTTTCGAATTCAATCGCGGAGATTCGTCCTCAAATGATCGCGATAATGCATCGGGAACTACGTTTTCGCATCCTTTGCGATGCTCTATGACGAACGTAGGCCATTGTAGCTTGTAGCCAGTCGGCCACTGAGGTCCAATTGGTTTATTAACCAGCGCTGGCTTGCATGATCAGTTACGATCTTAAAAGGGTGACCCTTTACATACATTCAAAACTTTTTCACTCCTAAAATAACAGCAAGGCATTCAAGTTCAGTTACTGTGTAGTTCCTTTGCGCTTTATTTAATTTTTTTGACATGCAGGCAATATGTTTTTTAATGGCTAAGTGGTCACACTGCGAAAAAACTGCACCAACTCCATGGAGAGAGGCATCGCACTGTATGATAAATGCTTTTGTATAATTGGGATGTACCAGTAAAGGAGCTGAGCGAAGTCGAGACTTTATTTATTGAAATGCTGCTTCAGCGTTCTCTTTCCACTCGAATGGTCTCTTTCCCAGAAGTTCCGTCAAGTGAAAGTTCACTGTGGAATATTGTGCTATGAATCGCTGATATCAGCCAGTCATTCCTTAAAACCTTCGAAGTTGTCGTTGGGTTTTCGGAACTGGAAATTCTTAAACTGCTCGAACCTTTTCGGGATTTATATACAATATATCCAAGATACTCGACCTGTTTCAAGCAAAATTGGCTCTTGGATACATTTATAGTCAGTCCAGCTTTTCGTAGCTGAGTTGCTACCTCTGCAAGATGCAATAAATGGTCTTCGAAACTGGAGGAGAAGACTAACAAGTCATCCAGATATACTAAAACATGAGATTTGAGCTTGAATGGAATGACTAAGTCCACAAGACGACATAAAGTTTGTGGAGCATTGGGTAACCCAAACGGCATCCTCTTAAATTGATACAGTGGACGGTTGGGTACCGTGAATGCGGTTATGGCCCGAGATTGCTGGTCTAAAGCTAATTGCCAAAATGCATCTTTCAAATCGATTTTTGAGATACAGTGAACAGGAGAAAGTCGACTTAGTAATCCATATAATAGTGGCATTGGGTAAGCGTCTTTTGTAGTCACCGAGCTTAACTTTCGTGCATCTAAACAAAACCTGACTTTACCGGGTTTTACCATTAGCGTCACTGGAGAGGACCACGGCGAAGCTGGAGCTTCTTCTATCACGTCTTGGGATATCATTCGGTCGATTTCATTGCATAGTAATTTTTCCCTAGCCGAAGATAGAGGATAAAATCTTTGTTTAACAGGTTTGGCATTCGCCACGGATCGCAAGCGCCGCTGCTGCTCTCTCTCTCTTCCCGCTCTCCCTCTTTCCAGCCGGCGAAGTACTCACCACTTCGCGGTCCCGCGGCATTTCTAATGTTAGATTTAAGTTTTAGTTCTAAGCTACAAGTGAAGAAATAAAGTCAAGTGAAGTTACCGCGCGTCTTGTTTTTTGGAGGGACAGCAGCAACAGAAACAACAACCACCACTTCAGCTAGCTAGCAACAGCGACGACCACAGCCCGAGCAATTTCGGACTCTATTCTTTGCCAACTCCGCCGGAAATATCCTGATCCTACCAGGGCTCATTGCGGAAAATCAAGATAAGTACGAAATTAAAGTATATTCCGCCCGTGGTCACCATTTTCCTTTTCCGACGGCGTTTAATTCTTTCCGTCCATCCGATTTTCAAGTGATAAGTGAAATTTGCATATAGATGTATATAAGTACATACGCCCAGCCACAGTGAGTTATTCTTTTTAAGTGCATAAAAGAGCAGTTTACTTCGTCTCACTGTGATCCGCTGGTGTCCAAGCGCATATATATATATATATATATATATATATATATGTAAGATGAGATATACTCAACTTAGCGTTTATTATTATAATTGATTATTGTTATTAATATTAACACTAAAGATTTACAAGGGTTGGTTTTTAATGTTTCGGCTTTCTAAACACGGCTTTCGTATCTACTCTTTTCTTGCGACCGTCTCTGCTGAATCCGTCTTTTCGAATGTCGGTTTTCTGCTCCTCTCTCTTGTCGCTTTGCTGCTCTGCTTCTCCTCCGTTGTCGCTTCCGCTCCTGCTCTCTTTAGTCGCTCTGCTGCTCTGCTCTGCTGTTGTTCTTGTACCGCTTCTCCTGCTGATCTCCTCTATCGTTCTGCTGCTCTGTTGCTCTGCTGATCTCTCTCTGTCGCTTTCGGTTTAGGTCAAAGTTCTTTTTGTACGATTCCTGTGCGCGTTGAATCTCGATCTTTGCATCCTTTCTCAGTTGCTGTCGTTGCTCGTCAAAATTCAAATGCATCTCCTCCTCCAAAAGCTGTAGAACACGATCCATTGGCTTATTGTTCATCTTTACGCCAAATAGCAGCTCAAATTGTGAATTAACCGCTCTCTGCACCTCTGGCACTGCCTTAAACCACTTGGTTCATCTGCCGAAACCTTTGAAATAATTGACAAAATTGTGCGATTCACCCTTTCAACTTGCCCATTTCCACGGGGAACTCCTGTTGTGCTCCAAACATGCTCGATTCCGTTTTCCTTCACATGTTCTGCAAATAAGTTGGCCGTGAAAGCGGAGCCTCTATCCGAAACTATCCGCCAGGGGTTGCCAAAAATTTCAGACCAAATCTTGAACTTTTTCAGCGTTTCATCGCAGCTTGTAGTTTTCGTTGGGAACAGCCATATAAACTTTGTAAAAGAATCCACCATCGCAAATATGTACTTATACTGTTTTCCAGTGGCATCCATGGGGCCCAAATGATCAACGTATGAAGGGGTTGATCACCTTTATCAATACAGCTTAAGAATCCTTCTTTCCTGCCAAGTTTCTTGTTGAAAATGATGCATCTTACACAATTGTTCACCACCTGCTGAACCTTCTGTTCTAAGTGTGGAAACCAATACAATTGTTGAACAGTGTGAATAGTTTTTTGTAGTGCAAAATGACCTTTACTGTGGGCTTCAACAATCACTTCTTTTTCCATCGCTTTCGGGATTACAAGGAGGTCATTGCCGTTCAGCTCTTTAAAAACAAGTCCAGCTTTTATCTTGTAGCTCTCCAGAATTTTAATAATAGCCTTTAGCATCTCATCTTTTCCTTGTGCGACTTTGATTCGAGCTGTGATCTCGGAGGACACGAGCATCACACGATCGGGATAGCGACTAAGGCACTTCTCCAGGGCGATGTTCCACTGTAAACTCGAAGTCCTGAAGGTAAACAATCCACAGCGTAACTGCTCTCGGCACATCCGTCTTCTGTAGTGTTTGCTTAAAAGCAAAGAAATCCGTTACCAGATTAAACGGCGATCCCAGCAGATAATGTCTAAATTTCTTTACCGCTAGATAAACGGCCTTTGCTTCTAGGATATAACTGTGCTGGCGGGACTCAGCCTCTGACGTCTTCTTGCTCCAATATTGTATTGGGTGGAGTCTACCATCGAACCACTGCATTAAAACCGCTGCGAATCCGTCTTTTGATGCATCCGTGTGTTATTCAGTTTTGGCCTCTCTGATATATAACTTCAAAACAGGTTCTTTTCTTCTTGGACGTTGATGCACTACGATCAGTACACTCAAGTGGCCCGTATGACACCCAGCACGTGCTTGTTTGTGTTAGGTGTTAGTAGGCGCGAAAGATGAAAGTATAGAAAAGAAATTCGAGAAAGTAACTACTGGCGTGCTGCCAACGCATCCTTCAAGCTCTGGAATGCATACATCTGCGGCTGGGCCATTCGAAAACAAACATCTTTTCGCAGAAGGTCAGTTAATGGGCGTGCAATCTGCGAATAGTTCAAAAGAAATTTTCTAAAAAATCCAGTCAGTCCCAAAAAAGCTTGGACTGCTCTGACGTTCTTTGGCACCGAAAATTTGCTGACCGCAGCTGTCTTTTCCTGTCCAGGCCATACGTTTCCATCGTCAATGTTGTGGCCCAAAAAGTAAATCTTCTTCTGCAAGAAGTGACATTTTCGCCACTTTATTTTTAGGCCAAACGCTCCAGCAGTGTCAAATACGAGTTTCATCTTTTCCAAACATTGTTCTGCAGTCTCGGCGTGGATAATTATATCATCCATGTACAAGTCGAGTACATATCTGGTCGTCAGCTCTTGGAAAACGTAGTTAACGTAGCGAATAAAAACAGCTGGCGAGTTCCGAAATCCAAACGAAACGAAACGAAATCCAAATTTGGTGATGAAGGCTGTGAATTTTTTGCTATTCTCCTCAATAGCCACGTGGAAGAAACCATTCTCCAAGTCCATCACCGCGCTTTTTGCAGCTTTTGCAGAACGTCGTCAATTACAGGCACTGGAAAACAGTCTCTCAACACCATCGAGTTCAGCTTGCGAAAATCGACGCAAATACGCCGTGAGCCATCTTTTTTGGTCACCAGTACAAGACGGCTTGCAAAGTTAGATGTGGATGGGCGAATGATTCCAGCAGCTAACCATTCGTCGATCTGCTTCTCAACATCCAACTCCTCGGCAATCGCAAATCTGCTTGGGGATTGACGAAATGGGACGATTTCCCCATCTGGGACGATTCTCAGCTTGACTGGCACTTCCGCTACCGAATCTACCGCTTTGTAATTCTTGATCAGCTGCGACACCTCTGTTGCATACTGCGGGGGAACATCTATTTCATCACTTGTATTGATAATTTTATAAATACTCATCTGGTTTGGTTCCTCACAAGCTTTCTCTTGTATCCATCGGCCGACAGAGAAAATCTCTCCAAGATGACATTTGGGATTTTGTTGAAGATGTACTTGCGCAGAATAGATACATCGACTCCAGTATCTACCAGACATTCCACTTCCACGTAGTTGATGGTGACCTTTTTCATACGACTTGAGCTACGTACGACTTGGACGCCCACAGCTGACCCAGGGCAATCTCTTGACATATGCCCCTCTTTATTGCAACTGAAGCATTTTACGGCACACCTGCAATCCTTGCGGATATGATCTAATGATCCGCAATTGAAGCAGTGAATCTTCCTGTCATTGAAATCGTTCTGCTTCCTCTGGTTCGACGTCCACTTTCCATTGTTCGGCTTGAACGGATTAATTGTTTCGCTCATCCGCTCCAATCTTAATAGCCAGCAGCTGCACCAAGTCTTTTAACGTTTTTGTATTTTCATCGATCGAGCTGCTTCCAACTAAACCAGCTTCGCCGCTTTGCTCTTCATTTGCTTCGACATGATTCTGCATGTTGATTCTTGTTGCGTTCACATCTTGCTCTCCGCTGATTTCGACAAGATTTTGCAAGCTTTTTACTTCGTTCGGATTTCCATCTCCACTTCTTTCGCCAACTCTGTTCACTGGTTCATTTCATTTTATTCATTTTGTCTTCTGCAGCTACCAATCTTGTGTAATACAACTGTTTTCCCTTCGAAATTGGTATCCGCGAAGGTTCTTTCTTTATTACCTTCTCGCTCGCATTATTCCCCGTTGCTATCCGCGTTTGCCAAACTGCTTTTTTCATGAGACTTTTCGGGACGGCGTGGCGTTGAGACTTCTCGGGACGGCGTCACTTGCAAATTTCAGGTTAGGACGAGCCCCCAAATGTAAGATGAGATATACTCAACTTAGCGTTTATTATTATAATTGATTATTGTTATTAATATTAACACTGAAGATTTACAAGGGTTGGTTTTTACTGTCTCGGCTTTCTAAACACGGCTTTCGTTTCTACTCTCCGAATGTCGGTTTTCTGCTCCTCTCTCTTGTCGCTCTGCTGCTCTGCTTCTCCTCCGTTGTCGCTTCCGCTGCTGCTCTCTTTAGTCGCTCTGCTGCTCTGCTCTGCTGTAATTCTTGTACCGCTTCTCCTGCTGATCTCCTCTATCGTTCTGCTGCTCTGCTGCTCTGCTGATCTCTCTCTGTCGTTCTGCTGCTCTTCTATTCCTCTGCTTTAAATCTTCTGTGCTTTAGTTCTCTCTTGTAGCTCTCTAGCTTTGCTGGTATATTTTCTTACATATATATACATTTATATATATTGACCACATCCATATTCACTTACATGCATATATCGTCCGTCACTAAACTGCTGTTTTGTCTCAATCAAATCCAAAAAAAAACTCCACACAAATTATACCGAATTTTGTATCTGCAGAAATGTTATATTTTTTATTACAAAATATAATTATCCATCTACAAAATACACAAAACACAAAATATATAAACTTTACTATAAGCAACATTTAAAGATAATTTTTAAATATAGGGAGGGTGGAACGAAAATGGCCACGGGGCGAAAATGGCCATTATTCAATATTTTAGCACACGAATGACATATCGCATCGGGTAAACTCTTTAAGTGTAGGCCCCCGAACATGTGCTACAATTTGCTTAAGTTCATTTGACATTTCGATCACTGAGTTGTTAGCCAGACGTCGCACTATGGCTCAAAAGATAGAGATACTATACAAAAATCCAATTTTTCATGACGGATCGTAAAAATTTTTATTGCTTCGACAGGTAATAGTTCAAAAGTTACACATGTTCAAATTTGAACCTTTTTTGGGTTGCACAAAAAGCAGGTAGTTTTCTAGCAAAATGCAGACTTTGCGGTCGATTTTTAGGTAAAATATGTAACCGACCGGCTTGGTTATGGTCTCTATGGAAGGGGCTATCAAATCTCGGTAAAACGAAGGTTGAATAAAATTATAATATCTTTTGCACATTCAGGAATACATGTTCTACCGAAGTACCATTTTTCACCTATTTTTCAACTTTGACGGAATGTACAAAATGGGTTTTCCACGGTTGCTGGGTTTGGCGTATGAGGTGTTGTTCTTGAATATGTCTGTTCGGAGGGGGGTGGCTTTAATCTGAAATGCACTCGATTAGGAAAACACGGAAATACTTTGCGGGGTTTTGCGCGTCGTGCGTATGTCTTTATTTGTAGAATGGTAAATTAGAACTAAGCTCAGTGGACTGAGAGTCCAGAGGAAGAGGGAGAGAAATAGAGTGTACGGGATCACACTGACTCTAGAAATTAAGCGCCCTTTCGGTGTGAATTCTCTCCCCCCCCCCCCCCC
>VNJU01004071.1:0-61977 GCA_008042675.1 Drosophila seguyi
CACATTTTCACATTTAGTTTTCCAACTTTACCGTTCGTTCACTCACTTTCCCAGCACTTGGCATTAATGGTTCTTCTGGAGAGACCCAAGACCGAGTCTCAGGCTCCTCTTTAGCTCCGGCTCTGTTGAAATTTATGACTCTGTGCCGGAAATAGTCCGGGATTTTGGGTTTACAAGTAAGGAGGAATGAGATTCGATTCGAGGCAGCCTTTTTCATGCTTATTGGAATTATCTATGGTTTGGATTTCGTTCGTTCGATCTATTTAGGCTAGCATCTGGAAGATGAGTAATTTAATATGGCAGCCAGTTCCTCTTTAAGGTTAAATGTCATTATTCTTAGTTTGTCTTACTAGGTAGGCTTTCGGTAGAAGATTTTAGACGAAAATATTATTTTTAGTTAAATAAATTCAAGGGAGAGTTGATATATGGGGATAATATAGAAATTTGAATTTAATAAAGCTATATTTTAGCAGTAAGTCTATTTAACGTATGTTTTCTTATTACTAAATGTTTACTGTAACAATTAAGAATTAAGATTTCTTTGTTTATCCTAAAGTACGTAAAGAGCTCACGTTTATTTATTTCATTTAATGGGTAAAATACCAATAAAAATCAGTATTAAAAATTTTTTTTTTCCGAATTTAAATTGGTTTTATTCCTTAAATTTTATGATATATTTGTTTCAAACTAAATTTATACATATTTATTATTTTCTCAAAATCAACTGCTTTCTTTTAAAACTGCTTGCATTGCCTTAAAATACATTGGTTGTCACTTGAACTGCTTTTTTACAACATACTTCTCTACGAGTAAAATACATGTCAAAATACATGTATAAATACCAGCACCGCCAGACTCTTGATTTTATAATGCGCCTTCTAGCGTTTTATTGCAAGACTAATTTGATCTGGATTGTGTCTTGGCTAACTAAAATATTTTATTTATTTAAATTAAATTAAAATAATCTTTAAAGTTAAATAAAAAATTAAATGAGAGACATAGTTTACCATATTTCTGTTTTATAAGTTTATATAAAAAACTTTTTCCTAAAATATCTATCTTCTTAATTTAATTATTTTCGTTGGTATAAAATAATTTCTTAAGTCTTAATAAGAAAACTATATTAATTAATAACTTATTTAAATATATAATAATTTTTTAAGTGAAAATAATAATTATTCAATATATAAAATAAACATAAAGGAAATATATTTATAATAAAAACTCCTAAAAATAAGTACACCGTTTACACTAGGCTCCGGTATTATTCTCAAAATAATAACATGGACCTAATTCGCACTTTTGATTAAAAACTAAAAAAGGCAATAGTTTTAATTAATTCTAAAAACTTTAAATAATGTTAACCATATCCTGTATGCTTTTAGATTGTTTATGGAGCCGATGGCCAGCCCGTTCGACCGGACTCGAAGCGTGGCAGGGGCAAGGGAAAGTCCTCTGCTGCCGGCAATGGAGCGGGAAGCGCCACAGGTATCGCCGCCGCCGGCAATGGGACACCAACAACTGGGGTAAGTGACGACCGTCCACTTGACTTTATTGTCCTCGTCCTCGTCCCCGTCCTCTTGTCCCTCTCCACATTTTATTTTATTCATGGGAACTAATTAAGTCACGCGACGGCCATCGCAGACAGACTGTCTGCGGCCGAGAGGGATTTCCCCAAGCCCCAAGACGAGACCCCGAACAGCTACGTACAGAAAGCGAAACCCAAACCCCAGATTCCGTATTCCGGATTCCGTATCCCCAAGACCAGACCCACAACGACAGGGACCCCATGGCCTGCCTGCCTTTTTTTCGCGGCATGCCACATTTTCCACGTCATCACGCCCGTCGCCACTTGCTTTGTTATGCCAAGGGTGCACTGTGAAGAAATACTAGCTAGGAATGGGGATATAAATATATATATATATATAATTTTTTATATAAATTAATGTATACTTATTATTATATATTTTTGATAATGCAATTATGAGACTTACAATGAAAAACCAATTATATTTATGATTTATTGGCTCGGAAATTAATTGTTTACCAAGATTATATTACTGCAAGGGCATAAATATACGTTTTTTTTTTTTTAAATTATTAGCTTATTTATGGGTTCAACTATTTATTTTTATAAAAATCTTAAATACATGTATACATTTGAAATATATATATTTATCGCTATTGAAGTCACATTTTCCCTTTACCAAATTATTTTCCTAGTGCAGTGTTCGTCATCGGCTTCCCCGAGAGGCAATCCCAGACCCGGTCCCAGACCCTGGGCATCCAGACATCCAGACATAATCTCCGCCGCAGGCCACCAACCGCACGTAGCTGGGGGTCATCACCATAAAAATCTGCCAGCTCAAAAAAAAAAAGCGAAACGAGAAAAATAACAGACAAAGTTGTGCCTGCTCACTGACTGGTGACTGGTGCCGGGTGCCGGGTGCCGGCTGCCGGCTGCCTGGTGCCGTGTTGACTTGCTCAAAGGAAGGCCAGGCCACTTGTGTTGTGCCAGAGGATGTGGCAGCCACAAGCCGCACGTAGCAGCGCCAGATACCCGAGCCAAAGCGAAACAGACCCAGACCCAGACCGAGACCCAGAGACAGAGCCAGAGTCAGAGTCAAAGCCAGGAGCCAGGGACCAGCAGCAGCAGCAGCAGCAGCTACTTATTGTTGCCAAGAGACTGGGTCTCGGTCTCCGCGCCGCCCTTCTGAGTCTTGCGTTTTGGGTCTGGGAAAGTCAGGGAAACCCGGGGAAACCCGAGGAAACCCGGGAAATTGCCACCGGCTGCCAGTGACTTTGACCTTTTGCGGATGCGGCCAGAGGGGATTTCCCTTTCAGCAGCTTCAGCAGCAGTAGCACGCAGGCCATCCCAGCTCCGTGTCAGGGCCACGTCTCCACATCCAGCTCGATGTCATTGGGATTTCAAGGTCGGGACATCGTAAAAACTTGACACAAGCTAATACACTCAATGTGAATGTGAATGAAGCCACTTAATAGAGTGAATGACACAGGCAAAAAGGTCTACGGTTTTATTTGGGGACCCTTGTACCCCAAAAACCACAAATATGACAGGAAGTTACCATTAATACACCAAGTTAAAGCTTGGGTTTTGAAAGCTGAGTTATTATTTAATTCATAGAATAGATATTTGTTAAGTGAAAGAAGATCCTATTAAAGGCAGTTTCTATCTCTTAATTAAAATATTTAAGTTTGTTAATGAGAAAAACATCAGGCAATCTCTTCTTTATACTTTATATAAAGTGTCTGGTGACAGCTTCAAAAATGTCATAAACTCCACTTTCCCCCGTGGCAGCTGCTCTATCCAGCTCATCACTCAAGTCACTTCATGATGCCTGCCATCCCACACTCGCATCTCTTATCAGTTGCCAGCGATTTGTTTGGCAAAGCGAAACTTGTGGCCACATCTGCGACTCACGAGGAGGTACTTGCCTCGCCAAATGAGGCGTTGATTATGTTGTCACAACGACTGGCAGGGCGACTCCCTGTTGTGCCACACTCACACAGAGATCTCGAGGACTCCTTGTCGACCCATAAAAAGACACATCCTCTTAGCCAGCTGCATCACGCGTGGCTCCTTTTGGCCATAAAATCAGCCACGCAACAGGTTTGCTGGCTGACTGTCTGGGTGTCTGATTCCTGGCTGGCAGGATGATGGAGTGAAGGAGGCAAAGACCCCTCGAGTTGCAGGCTCCACAGGAGCCCAATCCTTGGCTCTGGGAAATTTCCTTCAAGTTTTCCGGCTCTCCGGCTTGCAACACTTGCAAAGTTTTCCCTTTGGCGGGGAAAGTGAAGTGCACTGAAGTTGGTTCTTTCTTTCCTTTTTTTTGCCGATGGTATTTGGTGGCCCAGTGACACGGAGGACGCAGATCCCCAGGACACGGCTACTGCTCTATTTGTTGTTGTTGTATTTGGGCGGAAAATTCAGGTCGCGTTGCATTGCCAGGAACTAAAAAAAAAAAAAGTAGAGAAATTAACAGCGGAGCTGGGAAAGGCAAAATCCATTGGCATTGCGGCACGAGATTTTTCAAGGACAAGCTATGCCACGGTCAGGGGCATATCCCTGGCATCCACTCCATACCACCATGAATCCCTCTCTCCCCGTACAATTCCCTACGAGCCTCGTCGCTATCCGCGCTTTTCCCGCTGAAAAACTCCCGTGGCGGCACACTTTGAAGCCTGCATCGCGGCCAGGGGCATCGCATCCGTGCACTGGAAATAATTGTTCATATATTGTTGATTTCTCAAGTTGGGAAAAGTGTGATAAAAGGTGTACATCATGGGCTTTGTATCAGCATTAGATTTAAATCAGGAATATATTGCAAAAAGACTCTTCTAAGTACTCTATAAGAACTTCTAATATATTTTTCTAAATATTTTCTATATATTTTGTATATATCTCTTCCTATATTTTACCTTTTAATTATTTCATCCCCTTTGTTTCCTGTGCACCTGTTGGCCTTCATGTTCATGTTTGCATGCAGTTACCAACAATTTTTTGGGCCAGGGCAGCCAGCCAGTTGGCCATTGTTCAGCTCCGTTTTCGGTGCGCTTCAGTTCAGGCCGGGTCGGATTGGGTCGCATTGAGTTGAGTCGGGTTTTTGGCTTTGATGGCCTCGCCTAGTCGCAGTTGCAGTCACAGCTCCAGGCCACAGTCCGCAGTCCACAGTCCACAGACCCGTGGCCGCAGTCTATGTCAGGCCAGGGACTGTGTCCTTTGGCCAAAAGGCAATGACAGGGACACCAACTTGTTGCACTTTCCCTGCTGCTGTCTAGCTTCGTGTTCTTTTTTGTTTTTTCTCTTTTTTTTTTCTCTCCTTTTCCACTTTTGGCTGCAAATCTGCATATACATTGGCTTTACATGGAATGCGGCTGGAGGTTGTCATCCAAAAGTCAAACACTAGGCAGCTGGGTAGGGGTTATAAAAGAAAATACATATAAAAGAATGTATAAGATTTATAATGGATTATCTATTTATTTTAGTTATAAAATCCATAAATCTGTAGAGTTTTTTGGTTTTAAAAGCTATTCCTTATTTTAAATATAAGTTATAGTATTACTTTGGCACCGTTTAAACCAAATACCTTCTTTTCTTCATACATAACAATACACCATAAAGATATAGCTAAATTTTATAGAATTTAAAATATTAATTTTGGAGTTTTCCAACTACGTTAATCCCCAAATAATTTCATATTAATAAAAGTAATATTTTTAATAAATCATAATTCCAAAAAGTGTTCCAACCCTGTTGCCTGGTGTCTTGACACATCGCAGCTGCATTTTTTGTTGCAAACACACTCAACCCCGTTGCCTTTGAATGAACCACCTCCGCCACCCACGACTCTGGTTTCGCTGGGAATGAGGCCATCCTCTGGCCACCAGAGTACTCGGTACAACGACCATAGCCGGTGGCAATTAGTCAACACATGGCAGCGAGGCAGCGTGGCAGCGTGGCAGCGTGGCAGCGAGGCAGCAGCGTTGGCAGCAAGCCGGCGATGCAATCAGCCTGTCACAATGTTTGGACATGGCTGTGGCACGCAAGAGGGGGGCCCAGGCAGCCACTACCAGAGCCACTTGACTTCACTTAGCGTCTAATTAGGCGGCGCCTGCTGAAAAGCCGCTCAACGACTTGTTCCCCTTTAAGACTCCTTAAGACTTTGACTTTGACTTTGACTTTGGCCACACCTCCGCCACTTGGCCTGGCCATCGCTCAAAAAAGGCCAAAAGACGGAACAGAAGTTGCACCGCAGCCGGCAGACATAATCGTAAATGCCAAGATGTCGGCGCCAAGTCGGCTGGGCGAGTGCTACCTCAGTGGCACACAGTACCACCAACCGTGACAGCGGCAGCAACAGGCAGCTCCACACGAAGGGGACTGGGATCCGGACTGGGACTGGAACTGGGACTCCTACGTGCTATGGCGATACAAGAGAGCTTACAAAACAGCTCGTAAAAAACAGACCCACGAGCAACAGCAGCAGCAGCAGCAGCAGGCGGCAGTCAGACAATTTGTCGTCCAACTGTCCGCATTGGAGGCAGCAACGAGCTGCGAGCAACGAGCCAACACCAGCAACAGATACAGCCAGCAACAGCAGCAGCAACACTTGATGCACAGAGCAAAAAATAACCAATTATAAAATAACCAAATAACCAATTATTAAAAGAAAAGAAAATATACCAAGATACAGCGGATAATAAGGCGAAAAATATGAATGAAAGCAAACTTCTTTGAAGTAGTTTGTGCTCTTAGAAAAATATACATTCTCTCACTAAATTTTTACCTAAAAAGCCTGTCCTAGTTTCTGCCAGTGTCCCTGGGTCTGATGTCCCAAACTGTAAGAGGAGCCCCGGCGACAGGGCGACTTTTGGCACACGCAGCACGTGAGGCCGTCGTCGCCCGTCGTCATCGTCCGGCGTCCGCAGAGTAAAGGCAACCTGTCTGCGGTTGCTGCCGCTTCTGCCACTTGGCTGTCTTTATTTCTTATATATTTTCCCCGCTTATGAGAGACGGCGGATGGGATACGGGATACGGATACCATTGCCATTCCCATTCCCATTCCCCGTCCATGTGGGTCTTAAGTCGAACAATGAAAGCACTGAAAGCGGCCACGCAACCTGCAACAGTTGCTGCCACCGAACGGGATACGCCTGCGGCACCTTCATTGAAACCCAAGCCAAGGGAACAAAAATACAGCAACAAAAAAAAAATGGAAATAAATAAAAAAAGGAAGAGAGGGCAGGGAGCTGGGAAAGCCGGGAAGACCAACGACAGGCAGTTCAATGCCAAGGTCGCCACCACTGCTGTGCCTGGCTTTGGGTCAAGGTCGCCTTGTTTCGGCCATAAAAAACGCCCTCGAAAAAGGGATGCGAAACGCCTTCGTCTAATAATAAAAAGGTCAATGGGCTTAATTTAACCCTTTTCGTTGTCCTGCGTCGCCCTTCGCGCCACGCGCTGCCACTTGACCCTTTTGCCGACACTGTTGCTATTTTCGTAGCCCGGCACAAAAACATCCTTGAGTCAGTCAACCCAAAAAAAAAGGTCCTTGCCATCCGCATCCGTATCCTTTTCGGTGTCGTCAACCTTTTGTGACTCGTAACTTTGTGTTCTCTCCGCTTTTGCCGTTGCCGTTGCCCCTTTATCAACTGTTGCTCGAGGGCGGCATTTGCATGTCCCTTTTTTTTTTGTGCGCCGGGATATCCCCTTTTTCGGGCCAGACAAGTCTGCCGAGCGTCTGACAAGTCGTCCTCCGTAGAAAAGGTTTCCTTTTTGGCTGCACAGTTGATTGACCTGCTGGCCGGGCTGGCAAAGAAGAAGTTCAATGGAATTTTGCTTGACATTTTCCTCTACTTCTTAGCTTCCTATTGCCTTATTTCTCTTTTAATTAGTTGAGGAAAATTTCAGCACTCGGAAAAGTGAGCAATAAGTATAGCAATGAAAGTTGAGAAAGGTTTTTTTATTTGATTAGTTTTTTTCTCGTTAAAATTAGAATATATATTGGTCTTGAAATACAAGAAATTAAGTGAAAACTGTATTCCAGACGCTAGAAAATTAAAGGGAAATATATTCTGGCTTAGGTATAGATATATTTTGAAACGTGAGATATGAAGAATATGTAAATATGTTTTATCTAACGCATTCATCCATTAAATAATTTATTATAAATATTTTTTAACCATATTTATATCCACATAAAATCTTTAAGCCTTTCATAGACCTCTACCTCTACCTTAGTTAATAATTTATCTAGAGAGCTTGTTATTAATTCTTCAACTATTTTTTGCAATGTCCATCGTGCTCTCTAGATTTATTTCCTACATTTTCAATGTCAGTTTGTGCGTGTGCTTTTTCCAGGGAAAAACTTCAACTCAATTTGCAAGTTCAATTTTCGTTAATTTTTCTGTTTGACTTGTCTTTTTGCGTAATTAATTTTCTTTGCCGGCAACAATGAAATTTACAACTTTCAACGCACACAGAAGCGCACGCAGATACACAGAGGCAGTTGCCAACAAAGCCGAGCACTTCCGTTTCCTGCACACACACACAGAGGCAGGAGACTTACAAAGGCTAAATTGCTGCAATAAATTTGAAATTCAATTTAAAATGAACATAAATTGCTTCAACTTTCGAAGCTTGTCATTTTTAAAAAACATTTTTCAACTAACACTGGCGCGTACACACACATAAATCGCATTAAGCGCTTTAAGGCACAAAATACTGCCATAAAAATCGTTTGCTCGTTAATTTCTTCAATGTCTGTGTGTGTGTGTGTGCGCTGTCGTTTTTCTTTTTTGTTTTCTATTTTTTTGTTTTTGTTTACTGCCTTCTTGTGTCTTACGGCAACCCCTACCAAAGCCAGCCACACCCCATTTTCCCCCCAACACATTTCGCATGGCTTTCCACCAACTTCATGGCCCGTACATAATGGCTGCTTCGGATTCAGCTTCCTCCTCCTATATATATATATATACACTTGATAAATGTGCATGGCAGCTATATTCGCACACACAAAACCGAATACATAGCACTACGTACAGTTCAAGATATATATACATGCGAATGCGTATATATATATTGTACATGTATATGTACCTATATAGCTATATTGGACAAAAAGTAAGCAAAGAAAATGAAGGCAAAACACTGGCAAGAAAATTGAACTCAATTGATACCCATCAGCCATTGGGATACCGAATGTGGATGGGTTTTATAGTGGGTATTATTGAAGTTTAGAAAAGGGAGTTCTTTGGGTACAGAAAGTAAGGTTTAATGTGTACTTTGAAGTTTGAAGTGAATTAGTTATACTTTGTATTTTATATCATTTTTAGAGTGTTTAAATATGATTTTTAGGAGAGGGAGACTTAACTTAATTAGTTAAAACCCAATCTTGATCACTGCTAATTCATAAAATATAAAAAACTTTTAATATAGTTTCAGCATACCCTTTCCTCTAACCAATTTTCCAAAAGGGTATTCCGCAAGTTGTAGATGGAAATGGAGGTGGCGATGGCAATGCCAGAGCAGTAAAGCTTTTCAATTGCCACCCCCAACACAAATGCGCGTCTATAATGCCTTATATAAACCAACTCTCTCTTTCTCTCTCTCTCTGAGCCACCCCTTCCACCCACTCCCATGCGTGTGTGTGTATCTGTGTGTGTCTGTCTGAGTGCTCGGTGCTTTGGTGGTGTTGAGGTTGGGTGGTTTTTTTGCGAGGTGGGGTAGTTGGGGCAGGCGGCCGCTCGCTTTAATTTTGGCATGCATTAAGTACGCTCCTGGGGGTTGTTTCCCCGTTATTATTCCATGGATATTTTTACTTTTCTCCGTATTTCATTGCTTTTATTTTTATTTATTTTGGACTCGCCTCGTTCGCCTTGAATTTGCCGCGTGGCTTTAAATTTTTCATTGCCTACTTAGGCGGGCATTTGGCTTGACCACATTTGACGTTGGCCAATAAGTGCCGGGAGTCTGTCTTTGTCATTATCAATATGTAGACACATGTATACACTAGGATAAAATATTCTTTAAGGGAAGGATAGCTTGAGGAATTAGGGAAAAGGTTTTAAGAAAGGAGTTTCTGGTCTATTACAATAAATTTTTCTAAGGGGTCCTAGAGGACATTCCCCAGAGGCGAAAGTTGCTGGAAATATGAGCATAGCTTATTATGAATATTTAAAAATATAAACAATATATTTAATCCCTTATCTAATGTATATTTAAATACAAAATGCGTAACATTATTATTTCTCTTGGAATTTCTAAGATTTCTATCTATTTAGATACCCCTTTTTTTTCTGAGTGCTGGATCTAGCCTTCTACTCATATGTGAAGTCTGCCAGACAGACACTCACTCACACACACACACACACTCGCAGAGGAAGACTGGCTTTTGTCTGCGATTAGTTGCAACCCTTAAAATGGCTGCATTGCTCATACGACCCGTTGAACGTGGTACGTTTTTGTCGGCCATTCCGCCTAGCCTCGCCTCGCCACTTTGCCGAGCTTTGTTTTTGCCCCGTCTGCGTCTTGTGGCGAAGTCAACTTTTTGCTCACCACGCCAGGCATACATACTGCAACTAATTTCCTTTGTTTTTCAATTTTCCTCCGACTCTCTCTTTGTCCTGCGGCTCTTGGTTGCTCCCTTGCCCGGTCTTACCGCCCCGAAAATTCGACGAAGCTGCCAAAACGGTCATAGACATCATTGAAAATTCCGGAAGGATGGCTGGCAGGGGGCTGAAATCTGTCTAGTCTGGACTCTGCTCGTCTGCTGTCTAATGCACATTTGATGGCATTCGCTAATTGCTTGATTAGCAATGCGGTTCCCACGCCCTCACACCCTCTCCGTTCGAAGGGTTGCTTCGCTGGCAACTTCAAACGATTCAGCGATGATAATCCCTGGCCCGAGTTGAACATAAATTATAATTAATAAAGGGAACGAACACGAACACACGCAGGAATCGGTCGGAGATGAGGATAAAGATGCACGCCCCAAAATCACGACCCAAGGGCGTGACTGCGAAAAAACGAGGCAATATCGGAAGGGAAAGGCAAGGCAAGGGTGAGGAGTCGTAAAAAAATAAATTAAACATCAAGGCCAATATCTGCATGATCTGCAAATATGAAGAAATACTAAAACCAGACAAAAAACAATTAAAAAGGGGAAACAAAAAGGGAAGGATAAAGAATTAAACTTGAAAACAATTGTAATGCAGGGTAATAAAACAAAACACAATTTACAAGTAAATGACAAGTTTACAGAATCTGAAATATATAAAAGATTGCTTCTGGAATTGTAAAGATAATTCTGAAGCTCTTAAAATATTACCTACAAAAATGTAAGATAAATCCAATATCTTTATCATCAAACTAAACAAAAACTAAACTAGTTTGGCCTTAAATTTAATTTCAAATTCAGCTGCTTCCAGCTTCGATCTCCGATTTTTCTACATATTTTTTCTTTAGCTTTTTCTTCCACAAAGAAACTTAAAAAAACAGAAAACAAGAAAACCCAGCATTCGAGGCAAAAAGTAGACGAAGAAAAAGCTGAGAAGTGAACACATAAATTACAGACAAGTTGCTGCAACAAGAAAAGGGAAGAAGGGAAAAAGCTGAAGCTGAAGCTGAAGTTGAGGAAGATGAAAAAAGCCAGGCACAACATGGAAAAATGAAAATGATAAATTGCAAACTGCACATAATTATGCAATTAAAGTTCGACGTTGTGTAGTTGCACGTTGTACACATTCCTCTTTGCTGTAGTTGTTATTATTTTTATTGCCGGGGCTGGGCTGCTTCGAGAACTTGTGGCAAACAAAAAATTAAAAACCAGCAAAATAGTTTACAACAACAAAGAGAGCAAAGAAAATTCGCATAAATAAAGGAGCAACAACGAAACTTACTGGACTTTGCCGATTGTTTTACCACTGATGTTTTTTGTATTGCGGTTTGCACCAAATGTAAGCCAGTGAAATAAAACAAAAATAAGGGAAACTTTTTCTCTGCGCCACCAGAAATCTATTTTCAGCAGATAAATCGTGGGAACCTAAGGAAAAACTTTAAAATAAATGCAAGACTAATTACAAAATCAGGGAAGGGGTTTCTTATAATTTATTTGAACTATCATACAAATATTTCATTACTTTTTAAATGGACTTTATAAATTATGTTACAATTTTAAAGCTTTTAAATTATATTTACAAGTGTTAGGAATAGCTTTACATAAAAAATGGCTTAAAAACTATATTATTTTCGTTGACAAAACCCTGAAATCTTCAATTCATTTAATACTTTCCCAAACTTATCCGAAAACTTCAAAAATTTCTCAATTTTTCCGCTGTCATATTCAGAAATTAAATTACATTTCAACAGCAATAAAAAGTAAAAAAGCATAAAATGCGTCCAACATTATTCACAGTCAATGGAGGCCAAATGTAAAGTCCTCCTGGCGAAATCGCATTAATGCATAAAAACACCACAGAAATTCATTTAATGCTGAATTATTTCTACTTTATCCGCTACGCATCCACCACACACAAGTGGAAAGTGTTGGTAAAATGGAAAGAAAACTACGAATATTTTTCGTATGCACGCCCAATTTAAAATTAATTGCCAGACACACAAAAGAACACTGGCAAAATGCTGATGACAAGGGAAAAGTAAGCGGGGGAAAAATGGGTGGGGAAAATGGGTGAGGAAAATGTGTGTGTGTGGGGTAAAAGGTAGAGAAAATGGGCGTGGAAAAATGGGTGGAAGTAGTTGCGAGTGTGTTCGCTGGAAAGTCCTTACTGTGCACTGAAGTATGCATGCAGAAAATTAAAATTAATAATTTATATGCTTAACAACACGAAAAGGAAAAACCCAGCAGACACAAGACGTCGATGCACGCAAATAAATACAAATATATATGGGTAAAAATATAAAAAAAAAGAACAAATGAAAGGCCAAAAGTGAATTCATTTAACGAAAATCCCACTAAAAATAAAAATGCCACAGCACCGAACCAACAGAAAACAGAGAACAAACAAATTAAAAAATTATTTTTCATAATTGAGCAGCGGCAAAAGGCGACCGGCGACCGGCAGCTGTCCTTTTTCAGTCCAAATAAGGGCGTTGACGGGCAGGGAGGGGAGTTGAGTCGGGGTGGAGTTGAGTGCAAGGAAAAACGTTCAGTAAATTGCAGTAAATTACGGGGCCATAACGCAAAAAGGGGGCGTGCCCAGGGAGGTGGAACCCCAGCGCTGGTCGCCAGATTGACAAGTTCTTTAAGAAAACATCCAAAGGCGGCAGTTAAATAAATCTGTTTACTTAAAAATTATTACTCAATTGATGGGTGTTGTTCGGAGTTGGTTTTTGTACATGTTTAGTCAGGAAATTACTAACATTTCAAATTAAATTACAGCATTAAAGTTAATTAAAGAGAGCCCTAGGTGTTTTACGAATTGCATTTGCTTTTTAAGGTTTTATTGTACAGCTATTTAACGAAAAATATCTTACAATAAGTCTGAACTTATAACATACAGACTTTTATTTTAAACAGAGACGAGTTTATGGGAATATTTGGTTCGTAATAAAGTATCTTTCCTTTGAAGGTCTTACCAGAAATTATATTTCCCTAATAGAAATTACTCAAATCTCTTCTAAAGTATAATTATTCCTTTCCGTTCTTATTTTGTTAAATTAAAAATACATTGATATTGAATTTTGTTTTTCCACCCAATATTTATAAATTCAAATTCCTACCTAAATAATTAAAATTCTTCTAGAGAAATCCACTCAAATATTTTTTTTAAGAATTGCATGACGCTATGAAGACACCCCATTTCTTGCCCATTTTCTGACTCATAAATATTGAAATTTTGCCAGCGAATTTGCTCCATTTAAAATGTGCTTTAATACATGACTGAGTTCTTGGTAAAGATTCTAATCATTTACTTTATGGAGGGTGAAGCCCACCAACCGCAGTCTGAATAAACAAATGCTTTTTCTGTTATTTTCCAAAGCGATGAAGAAGCCAACTTTGGCCCAACGTTTTGTCATTAACATTAACAACAGCAACAATAAAAGAACAAACAACCCTTTTAGCCACCCCAAAAAAAATACAAATAAAAAAAGAATATGCCGCATTGGATTTGCTTAAAATTCCCATTCACTTCAAAAAACGAAAATTTTAACATTTTGCATAATTTTATGTGTGTGTGTTTCTGTGTGGAACATTTTTTAGCTGCTTATTTTATTTCTGGTTTCTGCATTTTGCATTAAAGAAAATTGCTTGCCACTTTTTTGTGCCAGAAATTCCAGCGGCGGCTAATAATAAAAAATATAAATAAAAAGGCGAAAAAAGAAAAGAAAATAATGCTGTATGGCAGGGCCATAAAAATTGTTGCTTATGTCGATGGGGAGGGGATTTTCCTTCGTTATTTTTTTTCCGCAAGGCTTATAAATAATTCATACGAATTGCGCGTACAAGAAATTAAAAAGAGAAGAAAACAAGCGGCGAAGACAACTGAAAAACTCGGAGGAAGTTTATTGATTTTCTTACGTGCCTCTATAGATATATATTTATATATATGTACAACCCCCGATGATTGCTTTAAAAATTGAGGCGAATAAAAATGTAAAAATAAAGGCAATTTTTATTGCAATTTGCATGAATAAACTATAAAATAAACATATAAATATAAGTAATGCCAGCGTGTGTGTGTGTGTGTGGCAGCCACAACAAAAGCAATAACGCCGGTTATAATAATAAAAAACAATAGCAAGAACAGCAACAACCATCAGGAAAACTTCACAACAAAATAAACAAAAAGAAATGAAGGAAAAATAATCGAAGCGAAGCTTCAGAGAAGAAAAACAATAAGACGAAGTAGGGAAAACAAAAATAAATAAACGAAAATTGTTTCTACTTCTCCTAAACCCTCCCACCCTGCCCCTCGTAACCCCCTTAACCATGTTGAAATCAAGAAAAATAACAAGAAGGAAAAAAGGAACATTTCTGCTGGAAAGCGAACCCGAAGAGAAAATAAAATAAATTGCATCATAAAAACGGGCCGAAAGTAGGAGCCATTGGCCAGGGGGAGAGGTAAAGCTGCCTGGCAGAAAATAAATAGCAAGAATAAGAAGGAAAATATAAGAGGAAGAAGCGCCAGCTACAGCAGCAGTTAAATTAGAATTTTATGCAAATGAGATATATTTATAGACGAGATAAGACGGGAAAAACATCGGGAAGCATCAAAAGCAGCAGCACCGGGCAGCAGGCTGAGGCTGAGGAAAATGCCAACTGCAATCGAAGTCGAGGAAATTGAGCGGCAAATTATGTACTCTCAAAGGAATCTGAATATTTTATGGAATACTCTCTTAATTTATGATCCCAATTACACGCCTATATTTTGTTTTTAAGTGCTTGTTAAAACTGTGTTTCGTGGTATAAATAAATTAAACAATTCGTAAAGGTAATTAAATAGAAAATATCTTACGACATCTTTGAATTTTCATTGCATCCAATTACGTTTTGAGAGTTTTACAAACCCAAAAAATATTAAAAATATTTTGTTCTTATTTTATGAATCCTAATTTATTCCTAAACAAACCTCCAAAGTTTTACCTTCAATCAGAATCTCTCATTTATTTCCCATTCCCCCACAGACAACTTCAATTTCCTGTCCCGAAACTATTCCCAAAAGCTAATTCCCGAAAAACTTTTGCTCGACCAAAGAAAAATATCCATAAAAGAAGTAAAGAAAGGGTCAGAACCATAAACCCATTCTCAACATAAAAAAAAATACGAGGGAATATGAAACATGTGATATAAGTTAAGTGATATATGTGTTCCAGAGTGCACAAACTCTCCGCTCCATCGCCAGCCACCCCTCACTATTCCACATCCTTTTAGATCTCCGGCTGTAGGTGCATTAAAACTTTGATAATTACATAACTTTTATGTATATGAAATCTCGCAAAATGTTTGGCTGCACATTTTTGCCGCAGGCTTGAACACTGCAAAATACAAATGGGGCTTACTCTTAGGAATTTACTAGAATTCTTATTTGATAAATTTACAGAGATTTTTAAATAAATATTCTGTTTAAAGTCACCACCGAAATGTAACAATTTATATTTTTGCGCTGTATATATTGTAAAGATAAGTTAAAAATGATATTCTTCAATTGAGCTGTATTTTTATATATAAAAATAAATTTACACAGAATTACAACGAATATTTAAATTAATTCAGTTAAAGAATTTTTGTTTTAAATTCTTTCCAGAAAACTATAAATTGATTTTGATTTTTAATGTGCTTACCACACTTTCCACAGCTTTATTAGTTTTCAGGACAATTTTTTATTGCAAGTGCAGGATGCAGTTCAAGGGGGCGTGATGTCATAGCAGGCGGGCAGCGGCGGGGGCAACGGGACTTTCAGAGGGGGTCATAATAAATAAACGTAAATTTTGCATGTGGCGAGTTAATGCAAACACAGACACACACAAGATATACACAGATACAACCCCTGGATGGGGTTTTTTTTTCGGGGCAAATGCGGACCGAGAAGGCAATGTTGGTCCAGGAAAATGTAAAATTAATGCATAAAGTTTACAACAATAACAGCAGCAGAGCTGTAGTAGCAGCTACAACAACAATGTCCACAACGACAGCCACAAAACTAACAAGAGCTCAGGCCAAATAAAGACAGCAATATTGGCTAGAAAGAGAGAGAGAGAGAAAGAGGAGGCAATGCAGAAAGATATTACGAGTAAATAATGTTTGTCCCGAACAACGTTGATAAAAACTAGCATAGTTTATGTTTATTTAGGTTCTCCGTACTTTACTTTGCGTTACTTTAGCTGCAATTTCCCTCTCTCTGATTAAAACCGGATGTCGGAAGTTGTCAAATAATGATGCAAAATGATTACTTACATATTTCTGTCAATCGCAAGCTTACAAGTTGAAGAGAAGAAAATGATGGAATAAAGTACAAATGTTTTAGTGTTTCATTTCTAATAAATCTGTTTTTTTGTTAATTTTTCTAATAAGAAATGTATAAAGAAAAAAACAAAATAAACAGAAAGCGAGTTTAATTGCTTTCTCACCACATTGCATACTTTTAGGTGGGCTTTTTAAATGATTTAAACTATTGTGAAGAATTTGAATTATTCAGATTTATTTACCCTATTTCTTAATTAATGATTAAATATTCAAACATCATTATAAAATATAAATACCTCTTTAATGAAACCCATTTAAGAACCTTAACACGCCATGAAACCGCTTAGAGTGCTTTCTCTTAGTTGGAAATAACCATGAGCAGTATTTCAAGTTCCTTTTTGCTGTACAGACAATTAACCATCAAGTGAAATATTCAACATTTTTGTTGTATGAATATCTCCAGCTAAATGCAACATCTTGTTGCACAAACCGTGGGATAGCAAACACAAGCAGAAAATCAGATATAAAACAGTTTTCGCTTTTAATTTCAAACTTTTGTCGAGCTGCTCAACATTTTGTGGGTTCTTTAAGGGAGGCTTCTAGAGCGGCTTTATGGGGTTTCTACGCAGGGGTTATACAGATGGGGTTATTTCAAAGGGGAGGGAAGCGGGCAGTTAAGCAGCCAGCGCAAGCTGCTTTTAATGTTCCATTAAAACGTGGCAAACGTTGCTGCCACATATTGTTGCTTTTGCTGCTGCTGCTGTTGCTGCTGGTTGTTATTGCAACAACAAGAAACTAAAGCCATAAAAGCGACAGCAGCAACAACGACAACAACTCTACGCAGAATATATATTGCATTCGAGAAAAGTCAGAATTGAAGCTGAAGAGCAAAGAGAAAAGCAAACAAAAAATGGGCGAACAAAAAGCAAAAACTGCACACATTGCCCGCCATTTTACATTATTATTATTATTTTTATTTTTATTTCTCTGTGTTTTCTTAAAGTCACTCATTAAAGCCTGACTATCAAAAATTAATAATTTTCACCCTGAAATCGAGAACAAAATTAAAATCTGCATATCTGATGCCGCATATATTTAGCTTTTAAAAGCCTTAATCCAAGAAGGGATTTCTTAAATGATTGCTTTTGTAGTATTAAGACTTTAAAACTCTTCCTGAAACTTGAAAACTAAGGAAAACATGAATGACATTTTCCCATATTTCACAAATATTATAATACCTAAAGTTATTGCTGCATTTTTCACTGTGTACACCCACAGAGACAGCAACATTTTTAATATTGCCAACTGTTTGTGTGTCTGAGTCTGTTTGTTTTTCCTTGTGCATGTAGCTCTTTACCTCCGCCTTCCCCACGATTTCTTGTTCGTTGTTTTTTATATTTATTATTTTTTTTGTGCTGCAGAATTGTCGGTTGTTTTTATGGGTTTCAATATGTACATCATATAATTCAATGCTGGGTTCCATTATGCCACAGCCTCACTCTCTGTGTTCGCTTTAAGGCCGCGCGATTCAGTTCAAGTGTCGCAAAGGGCGAAGAGCCAAAGAAACAAAGTTCGGGATAATTGCTAAACACGAAACACGCTCAAAGGAGCCACTCCCCCCGATGGAAGGAAGGAAGGAACTGGGCGCGGCCACACCTACGCCCACATATATATAGATACAACACGAAATAAAACCCACACTTCAAGCCGCCTCTATATTTTGCTTTTGTTCTTCATCCTTTTCGACTGCTTGCAATTTTCATATCATTTAATTAAAATCGCAAAATTTCGTACACGTTTCCATTTTTGTTTTCCTCTCTTCTTTTGGTTTGCTTTTCTTTTTCCTTTGCTGTTCGTTGGCTCATTCGAGTTTAAGTTTTATTTTTATGATTTTTATGGCCCGGTAAAAACGCTGAGAAAAGTGCAAAAGGCAGAAAATTAAAAATACTTCTTCGATGCGCACAACCAACGAAAATAATAAAAATAAAAAAACGAAAAAGGGGAACAGCACACGAGAAATTGAAACAAGAAGAAGAGGGAATAACCATTATGGCAAGCCACGACTATTAAATACCCGGTGCTTTGCTGGTCAAAAATATTGCATACTTGAGGGAGAAGTGGTTAGTTTTTGTGAATAATTTTAATATATATTTGTGTAGTATAATAAATATTATAAAAGTAAAAAAGGAATTTAAAACCCGGCTTTTATACATTTCTACTTCCCTTTTCGGTAATACAATATACCCCTTTGAACCCCCCCAATTACCGGGTATAAAAACGTGAAACTCAAACCAAAGGAAACGAAAGAACGGAGGCGAATTCAATTGAAATGGATCGAGGAGTTTAAATAAAAATATTCTCCATCTTCGTGGCCCCAAAGAGGAAGCGGGCGTAACGTCATTAAAAAAGAGAAGGAGAGCAAAACACAAAATAAAATAATAAAGAAACAAAAATAAAAAGAAAAAACTGCTGTCCACCTTTTCACCCGCTGTGAGGGGCCCTTTTTTATTATCGCAGCTTGATTTATTTGCCCCGCCGCCAAGTTTTATTTGGCCAAAAAGCACAATTTCCAAATGCAATCAACTTTTGCAATCAAATTATTCAATAAGCAAACAAACGCAAGCAAAAGCAAGAACAAAGCACAAAAGATCAACATTGAGACGATAAAGACAAGCAAGCAAACTAAAAGGATATTTGGCATTCCATGAGTTTGAGTATTTTTTGTCACCCAAAGAATGGCAACAAATGTGGCACAGAAATAGGTTCAATTTTAAATATATATATATATATATCTTTTAAAATGTTTAAAAACTAATGTTGTTAATTTAAAGTTTGTTTTTGCTACTTACCAAAAAAATTCTATGCCAAAAATAACGATTATAAAATACAATCGATTTCCAATATTGTATTAAGATTTGTTCTTGCTATTTTTTAACCTAGTTGTAAGCTAACAATTAAGAATATAAAATGTAAATAATGTAAGAGAATATGGAAGTATTAGATTTCTCTTAGAATTTGTTTCTCAAATGTTTCCACCAAGCCCTGTATATTCCTTCCTTCAAATCTATTTATCTACTTAAAAAAAGTGGCAATACTTTCTATTACTTTCTAAAATACTTTACACAAAGTGGCGTACATAATTCTCAATAAAATTCATTACAATTTATGTTGTAAATTTAGAGCAAGACTTTCCGCTTGCCTCTCCTGGGCCAAAAAACGTATTTTTAATTTCATTTTACTTTTAAATCAAAAGCTTGCTGGCAGCTCCGTCTTCTGCCGTTTTCCTTACGCTTCTCAGTTTTTACTTTTGTTTTCCCCCTCCCCTGTGTGTGTGTGTGTCGGAGGGAGATGCAAAAAGCAAACTAATCAAAAAATTCAATTTCCTTGGAAAATTTAATTTTACTCAGGGAAAATTCAATTTGCTTCTTTTATTTTTCAAGTCCTGCGTGTGTTTTCTCTTTATTTCTTTTTTTTTAGAGCTTTTCGAGGACGAAGAAAGCTTCTCGCGGAGCTCCATAGAAACCCTGATAAATTGTTCGCTTTTGTGTGGATTTCCCTCTCGATTTTGGCTGCGATTTTTCCCCCAAGAAAACAGATTTTCGCGACTGGCGGTGTGTGTGTGAGAAAGATAAACATGCTTAATATTATTATCAACAGTTGCCGCCCCTATGTTGTAGCCAGTTTTTACCTGGCTTTGTGATCATTAGGCGCCACAAAGTATGCAGCGTATCGCGGGACTATCATTTAATTAATATTTATGCGCGTTTTAATGAAGGCGATGCCAGGCCAGGGTAACGCTGGCAGCGCCAAAGGTCACGGCCAAAATGTAAGCGAGCCAAGAACCAGCTAGCAAGAGAGCTAAGAGCAAGTTGGCCAGCTGCAACTTGCCTTGAAACTGGCAACAATGCCACAGCAACACAGCAAAAGCAACAGCAACACAGCCAGCAACAGCAACAATCTAAAGAAACCCGTTTTCAAGCATTTCTGGCCTTTTTCGCCTTTTTGGCTCTCTCGGGGCGCGATTTAAACATATTTTTAGCCTCTCCATGGCACTCGCACTCGCACAGACAGACAACAATTGCATGCATATTAAATAAAGGAAAAAGAATGCGCCTTGGGGTTACTGCAGCAGCAGACTCATGAGATATGCTGGCTCTAGCTCTGGCTGACCCCCAGCACTCGTTTGACTTGTTCTTTTCGCCCCTTTGTTGGCGGAAAATATTGTAAAAGGTGAAAAATCGAGGGGGATACGATCGATAGACACGAAACTAGTTGCGATTTTAGGCCAAATTATGGGCAATCCGATAGGAAAATGGTGTTACAGGATTTTTAAATTTCATTTTTAAACTTTCCTAAATAACGGGGTACAAGCAATTGTTTTTTCTTTGTTCATTAAAACCTTCGTTTGCTTTGGTTTGGCAAAATATTAAAAGTGAAAATGCAATTTATGTGTTCATTGTCTTCTCTGGCTGCCGGAGAGCAACAGTCACAACAACAGGCTTAACGCCTTTTTGTCGTAAATTTTAACAGAATTCCTTTATGAAGTTTTGCGCCTGCAGATACAGTGGTTTTGAGAGGGCTTAACAAAGAATCTATAAGATTTATATATGTTTGTATATATTTTTTAAAGATTTTTTAATAGGTTGCTTTCTTATTAAATAATAATAATCCAGGGCTCGATACTTTAATACGTAATTCTTACATATTCATGTATCAAACATATCATTTAATTAAACCCTTTACCTTCTCTTACTTAATAAATTTTACACTATTTTTTAACCCACTGTTCCTCACATTCCCTACCCTTTTTTTTCACAATTTTTCGCACATTTCTTAGCTGCGTTTCTGTTGGTGTTGTAGCATGCCCTTTTTGAGCTTTTATGTCCTTTCTGTTCTGTTCGCTGCAAAATGCACTTAAGCTCCACAGGCAAAAAGATGCTGCAGATCCTATACCCTCTCCCCCTCGTCCTCCCTGTCGGCTCTTGTATATTCCCTTTGTTTTTTGCAGAATCCAGCTCAATTTTGTTTTGCCTTTTTGTTTTATCGGTGTCTGTGTGTGTGTTTGTGTGTGAGGATTTCGCCTTGTACCTTTTAAATATTCGCAGGCATCCATAAATCATTCGAGGTTATGTTGAATTTTTAGACCGTCTGGTAATCCCCGTCCCTTGCCCCTTGCCGCTTTGTTTCTTGGCATGATTTGTTGTTTATGGCCGCATTTTGCTTCGTTTTTGTTGCCATTTCTCGTCTCGTCTCGTTGCCCTTTTTGCATTTTGAGGCATATAAATAAAATAGTGGCAAAAGTCTCCGCCGCCAAAGATTCCCATCTTCAGGCTCAGTCGGTGTCAGAAACGAAATGGAAAATTAGTTTCTTCTTTTTTTATTTTAGGTTTTTGTTTTTTTGTCCTGTCTTTGTACTGTTTTTGATATGAAAATTAATGCAGAAACTCAGCCGAGACAGGCAATTAAAAAATGGGTTGACAGAGGTGGAATGGTGAAGTTATTAGCCCCGGGGATTAATTGTATTTTTAGAGGCAAAGCAAAAAGACTATTGTTAAAAAAAATATCCTAAAATTATATGAATTTTGGTATGCAATTTGGTTGTTAAGAACCTGCAAAATATTTGTTTAATATAAATATAAGGCAAGCAGACTCTTCATAATACTATACAATTTTGATTATATACCTATGTATATATTTTGCTAATATAATTTCAACATTCTTCACCACAATCACACAGTTTGGACTAATCTCACAAAATTGAGTATAACCAATATTTTATGTGCAAATAGAGTTAAAAAATATAAAAAATAACAAAAAGAAAATCACTAGTCTGCAATTTGCTTTTTTCGCTTTTGCATATTTTTTTAATATTTTTATTGTCCTTTGCCGTGTGGCTTTTGGCCAAAAACTGTGTGTCTGGTCATAGTTACCACTCCACCGCTTTCAGTACTCCACTGGCTTCCGCATCCCACACTCACACACTCTCTTATTTAAATGGATGAAAGCGAAAGGATTTTGCCAAAGTCCAAAATCAAACAGCAAAAATTTTTTTAGCGACGCGGCAATGCGAAAACAAGAGGGACAAACCGGGGCAGGAGATGGGTAGGTTGTTATATGGCCAACCCAGACGACGACGACGAACCAGTCCGCGTTGCTGTTGTTATTGCTGCTGCCTTTTTTCCAGTTGACCAGGCTCGCGGCACAAAAAAAGGGGGAAACAATAAAAAGGCTAAAAGCGCGAAAAAAGAGGGTAGGGAGAATAAAGGGTATAGGGAGAGCCAGAGGCGAGGGCAGTCTGGTGTGGTCTGGACCATGGCTTAAAGTCTGATATTTGTGCGGCGCTTGTTTTATGATTACACGCAGAATAAATTAACATTTTTAACCGTTTTATTTCAAGAGTTGGGCAGGATATTTCTCAAAATATTCAAAGTGGTGTAAAGTTCTTAATTTTTTTCATACATTCTGGTAAAAAATAGTCTATTTTTTAGGTAAACACGGCATTTTATTTTTCGAGTGTAGGGGCGTGTTTTTAATTAAGTGCAATATAATGCAATTTTTTTCGCAAGAATGAAAGGAAAGTGAATTTGGTCACTTTCTGGCACGCTATTTAGTTGGGGCTAAGCTCTTGTGGGGAAGCTGAAAAAATATGCGTGGAAAATGACTGCCATCGAGGAGGGAGGTGAAAATGGTAAATGACTGCAGAATACTTTGCTACATTTTTGGCTAGCTGCATTTTACCATTCCGAGGGATACCGAAACAGCTTTCATTTTGGCCCCCAAAATGATGGCAACTGACTTAATGCAATTTCTCGCTTTTCGTTCCCGCTCAGATCGCGCCATGAATTTTCATTACTAGCAACAGCGAACATTTTCCACAGCGTCCACACCCACACACACACACATGAGAACACTCACCAAACTCGGGGAAAATACCACCCATGAGCCGAACAGGCCCCATCCCCGCCCACACCTCATCTTGGCCCCATGGCACGTAATTCAATTTCGAACTGAAGTTAAAATTCAATTAAAATGAGTCAACTTGAGCGTAATGCAATTTCGCCAGCCAATGCCATTAGTGAAATATTAACGCGAAAAGAGCAACACGAAAAAAATATAAAAGAACGCCAAGCGCGAGATGAGAAATATCCACAGAATCGATACCAAAAGGCGCTGGATAAATAATGATTGCAGCAGAAAGGGCTCTGGGGGAAAAATATGGCAAATATTGGCAATGTTGCAATTGGATTTCTGATGAATTATGGCAAAATCAGGAAACATTTACTGCATTTATTTACTTTGAGAATTGGGGTTTTAAGTAGCCATTATGATATTTATTTATTAATTTATTAAATATTATAAAATTTAGTACAATTAAAATACTAGCATCATCGTTTAAGAGATTTCAATATAGAGAAAGAACACGTGAGAGTCTGAACATTATTGTGAAAGTATTTAAAAAGTTCTAAAACTGGTTTTTATGATTTAAAAATATTAAGATTCCATATAGCAACAAATTATTTATTCTTGCCTATTAATTTATAATTACAAAGATTTTATTGAAAAGATTTTATGCAAAATGAAGCCATCCCTTCTTTATGATCTCTTCCTTTCTAAATACTACCTTACTACGCTTACTCTAAAATTTCATATTCCTTTTTTAATGTAAAATTCGTAACCTTCCATATTTTAAAGGGCTTACCAGCTTCCTTTATTAAGTTTAGAAATTACAAGAAAAAGGCAATTCTAGAGATTACAAGAAATTCTACAGTAAAGCCTTTAAATTACCTTTTTTTATACAAAAATGATAATACTCAAATATGCTTTCTGACCTCCATTATGTCCATGGTTACAAGGAAAAAGTAATTTAGGGTATCCATAGAAACTTTTTGAGAACAGTTTTGTATTTTCAAACAATTTTAATATTCATATTCAGCTTTACCTTCATTATTTTAATGGGCTATTTCAGAGCTTTCTTTAGTGGCTATTAACGGCTTCTCGCAGCAACCAATTTTTCCCTATTTTCCGTACAGTTACAGTTTTATTTTTTCTTTACTTTACCCCCAAAAACACAGCCCCAAAAATATCATCTTGTGTTCGCTGTGTTTTTCTCCATTTGAACACACACACACACACACACACACATATTTTTGGCCTTTCTTTCTCTATTTCCGCTTGGCTCGTTATGTAAGCCATAAAAGCTGAAATAATGCGCCTGCCCTGGCACACGCCTAAAAGTATGCTATAATTCACACACACACACGCATACACCCATGCAGACAAGGATCCAAGCGACTATAAAAAATGAAATTATTAAATTTTATGTAGCGTAAATTCTTTATGGCAAGCAGAAGCAAAAAAAGAAACAAGAAATATATAAAAAAATAATATTGAAGCGAACGCAAACAACAATTTCCTTACACATGAGAAATTTGAAAAAGGATTTTAGCCCATTTTTGGTTGGGTTATATATGATATATATAATAGCGAAATACAACAATATGGGGACTCTTGTATAACCGAAGATCTGACCCTTAAAAAAGCCTGAAAATTGAAGTAATCAGCGGAGCAATGAAAAACCTTTTCGTCTGACATTGAAAAATGCGCGGTCACGTTTTTTGCCTTATTTTTTTTAAGCTTTTTTCCCTTTATTTTTCCTTCATTTTTGTTGTTGCACTTTTTTTTAGTTGAGTCTTTGGTTTGGTTTGATTTCGTTGCGTTTTATTTTTAGAGCGCATAATTTTTGTTGTTCTTCTTTTGGGGCAACTTCGCAGACGAAATTGTTTTTGTGCCGCTCTCGGGCTCTCTGGCAAAATGTTTATTTATTTATTTATTTGCCTTTTATCCTTTTTTTTTTCTTTTTTGTTCTTCTGCCGCTGCCGACGGCATCGCCATTGTTGAAGCTCGTGACTTGCTCGTTTTTTTCTTTTATTTTTTCCTTTTATTTTTTATTTGCTTGTGTTTTTTTTCTGGCCATTAAAACGACGGAGCATAATAGCAGGGAACAGGCAACGCGCGCGGGCGAAACAAAAAGCGAAAATGCACAAGGAAAAAAACATATATATATAAGGAGATGAAAAAGGAGTGGGTGGGGTGGAGTGGGGTGGTACATCGGGCATTCACATAAATTAAACTACCTGTCGCTCCAGCGAGCTCTTTCCCTCACCAACTTCGATTTCCCCCTCGGTTCGAAATTAGTTTCATCTGCCTTCGCATATCTTACATTTGACTAATCATTATCTTAATTGCTTCTTCTCATTCCAGGTGAGTTTCCTTTTTCGTTTTCCAAAATGCGAATTGAACAATTGCAGGAGAGGCGTAAGTAAATGCTGGATAATTGCCAAGGAGTTCGTACTTCTGGCTAATTGAACGCACTTGTAAATCTATAAAATGAATGAGATAATTAATATAATTTGTTTAGCATTTAAGAATCAATGGGAAATATTTCACTGACCTTGAATAGGAAATTAAAAAATATATTTAATTAGGGAATCATTTTAAAAATGTATCTTTAGTTAATGTATCTAAAATCATCTTCAAATAAGGGCTTACATTATCTAAATAAAGCTTACAAATTATATAAAATCTACTTATATAAGGGGTCTTATATTATCTAAAAGAAATCCACCAAATTTATTCGATCTTAATTAAGTTGTCCTTTAAATTGAAGATATATATTATTGCTTATTATAAACCTTTAAAGTGTTGTGTAAAGCAACTTTTTTCGCATGTTGCATGCAATTTGCCATGAATTTTATTACATGCAATCCTGGGCACTACTCCTACTTACCCACCCACCTCCTTTTGTGCTAAGCTGCCGCAGGATATTCTGCGCATCCTTAACACTGGAGAGCATACAGAGCACAATCAGGCGGCGGAGAGAGATGGTAGGAGTAAGAGAGAAAATGTTCACTCAAATATGCAAATAAGTAGCAAAATGCATTTACCGATTTCTGAACCATCGAAGAGTGTTGCAAATTGCTATGCTTATATATCCTTATATATGTATATATGTAAATTTGCGTATATATAAAACATAAAGAAAATGTGCAGCGTTGTTATGGCAATAAGTAATTTATTGGTAATGAGAGACAGAGAATATTGGTAGACTTATGAATGGTTAATTTACATTTTTGTAAAGAAGAAATTCTGAAAATGCAAAGATGAAAGATTGAAAATTTTGTAAATCTTTTGTAAGGGTTGCTTTAAGTTTAAAGAACTATTTCAAATTAAAAATAGTGTAGGACTCTGACTCGACTTCGACTCACATCCCCAAGGTCCCTGTCCAATTACGAATCCCAAACCAACTCCATAGTTTTCCATCAGCCAAGCACAGCACAGACTCATCAAAACCAACTCAGCTTCGAAGCAAAACAAATAAATTTTCAAAAAGCAGAAAAAAAAACAAAGAAGCATAAGGGAAAACAAAGCTAAGCCACGAGTAAAAAAATGAGTTATTAATGGCAATCAATCAAAAACTGGCAAAACGCTCTCAAGCTAAACAACAAAGCGGCGGCCAAAGGACAAAGAGAACGGGGGAAATAAAATACAAAAAAAAAACCGCGAGGAATACATAAATTGATTGATTGATTTAATGAATGATTGATTAATGCATTTCAGTTGCAAATTCCCCCAATGCAGAATGCAGCAGCAGACATATGCGAGAGCTGATTCTAAATGCTGAAAGTGCACTTCGGGAAAGTTTAGGAATGTCTTTAAAAGTTTCATTGGGACTTTTCTTTTATTTGTTTGAGCTTATTAACTTGTCTGGTGATGCCGATAAATTATAAATATTATTATTGGGGTAGGAGATGCCATCTTCGGCCTGTTATAGACCCTTTTTGACTTGATTCCTGTTTGGGCTAGGGATGTAATTTTCTTTATTCTTAAAACTATTAAAGTGGTTAACAAGTTCCCATTATTTCCCTCTGTGTGCTAGCCAAGTTGGAGTGTGCAGAAGTCGGCCTTCAGTGGCAGCCTTCAGCCTGCAGCTTTTAGCCTTCGGCTCCTCTCGAGAGCCAGACAGGCGAACGGGGGAGCCAGGGCGGCACCGCAGGCTACAGGAGGAGAGAGAGAGAGTGAGAGTGGGTAGCTGGCGAGGTCCTGGCAAATGGCAATTATTGCAAAAGGAAGCTGAAGCTGAAGTTCCGTTGGCCGTGGCATTGTCGGAGTGCCACCAGAATGAGGAGGCAATGCACTCGCCCGGCAACTGCTTTAAAATGCATTTTCAATTAGGCATAATTTCAGACAGCTCCGTATATATTTACCCCTGCACTAGCACCACCAGCACACTCCCGCCTCCCATCCAGTGATGTGTGAAAACATATCCAATTCGAACGTGATGTACGATGAAGCCAAGGGCTTTGATTGGGCTCTTTTCGGTATTAGGTAAGGCCCCGAATGCATATAATGAAATATTTTCCATAATTGACTGGAGTATTTCGAAAAGAATTTCAAAAGGCATTTGCTGTCTTGGAATATTAAACCGAAAACGTAGGAAATTTTAGTAGTAATGTATACTATTTTTGATAAAAATAAATGAAAAGAAGTAATTGCCCTAAAAAACGTATAGAAATGAGCTAAATTATGTATGAATCGATATTACTTAATTATTCCAACATTTCAACACTTTCCAAGGAATCAATATTTTTCGTTACCTAAAGCAGACTATGAAATACTTATTGTTTGAAAGATGTTTCAAATTGTATTGCGTATCCAAAAAAGGAATTGGTTACCTACACTATTCTTGCGTAAGCAAGATTGATCAAGGAGATCCAAAAAAATACTTGTGTTTTTGTTAATTTAATAAGAAAATATATTTCTCTATATTTATTTAACATTCCTATTCTGTTAAATGCAAAAACCTAAGACTTAAATCCTTCCAAATAGAAAACTAAAAGCTTAAATCTATTTCCACCAATATCCTTAAGTCTTTAATGAGATATATCCAAAACAGTTTCCTTCACAAGCGAAACAAATTAGTGAAAACATCGGCAAAGCCGCAAAGCGAACGAGGGGAGAAATTCCGGGGGCAAGAAAAAGGAGCTCTTTCTCGCATATATTCTCCCTTCCTTGCAATATAATATTGTACGGCAAAACAAAGACAGCAACAACAGAGGAAACAAAACAAAAAAAAAAAGAAAACTTGCACAAGGTTTTTAATAACGTGGAAAACACAAGGAAAAAGCAAATATTGATGCAAGCCGCAAATTTCAATTAAGAACAGGAAGAAGAAGCAGACAGGACATCGGCGCCGGCAGAGGCAGCAGCGTCGCGACGCCAACGTCAACGGCGGCAGCGACATCAACTGCGAGAGAGAAAGGCGAGCTGAGGAAAGCCCAACAAAAAGAGAAAGAGAGCAGGCGAGTAGAGAGACTGAGAGAGGAGAAGAAGAGCGCAGGCAGAAGTGCCTGTAAAACATTTGATGTAATAAAATAACGTATACGCCATGGCGGCAGTGGCGGCGGTGAAGGAAGTACAAATGTGGAGAAATCCACCCCCAAAGGATCAAAAAAAAAAACAAGACCTAACAATAAGAGCAATTTAAGCCGCAGGAATGTGCGGGGGAAATGCCGGAAGAGGAAGAGGTGAGAGCACGGGCAGCGGAAGGAACTGAGGCGCAATAAAAGGGACCCCCAGATAAAAACAAAAACCCAAAAACAAGGCTCTCACCCACACACACATAGATATCCCCCTGAAAGCCCAACCCCCCCGAAAATAATTACTACGAAAATCAATGGGCAAAAAAATTGGCAAGAGCGGAAGTACAAGAGACAAAGGCGCAAAATCAGCGAGCACTTTGAAAAAATTTAAGTTTAATTTAAATAAATAAAATAGAAAAAGAAAAAGACTAATGTCCTTATTAATATATATATATATATATATATATATATAAAGTAATAATATAGGTCCTACCATTTTTGCTTTATAAATATTGAATGGAAGTCTTTGCTGCTCAAAAAATAACACAATTTCATGTCACAACTCCATCTGCTAATTATTTTGTACAGTGTAAGAAGCGCAAAAGTAGCGAAAATTGAGCGCAAACTCAAAGGAAATTCCAGCCGAAAGGAAAGCGGAAGAGAACAGAAAGCGGAAGTAACGCCGAAAAGAGGAAGCCAAAGCGCAAATGCCGATGAAAGTAAGTGCCAAAAAGGGACGATGACATGACGAGCTTCTCCTGTGTGTGTGTGTGTGCTTGGAGTATCTGTATGGATGTATGGTTGTATGTGAGTGTCTACCGCGTGAGTTTGCACAACATTTTGCTACCCTTGGTTGCGAACTCCAACCCCCAACTTTCAACGCGGCTGCTGCTGCTGTCTATGTCTGAGGCATATCGATTTTTTCGCCTTCCACGGGGTTTTCCTCGTTATTTTCCTCGCTGCTCCTTTTTACTATTTTTTTTTCCGCCCGTGCGCTTTTCCTTCTGGGCGCGTCTCCCAGGAAACGCTTTTCATTCGCGTCGAAAAGTTGCCTTGTTTTGATTTCTATTTTTAGCGGGGCGGCCATGTCAATGAACCTTAACGATTGCAATTTGTTAATCAGCGGGGTTTAATTACCTTTGCAGGTGTTTTCACAGTTTTCACAGGAAAGTGGAAAATCTGGGGAAAATAAAAGAATTAAAAGAGTTTAAAACACAAAGAAAAACGTGAAAGAAGTAAAAAGAAGTCTATATCCTCGACCTGAGAAATTTAAATTAATTTAAATGAAATTCATTAAGTAAATAGTTATATAAATACAGATTTTTTGACATTTTATTAAAATCCCTAAAAATATAAATTCATATATATAGAGATAATACATTTAAATAGCAACTTTTTAGAGCACTCAACAGACACAATAGCAGCCTTAAAAGCAGACAACACTTTTAAATTAGACCACAAAAAAGGGAAACACTAGAGCAGCAAAAAAAAATTAGTAAAAAGTCTACAAAAGTATCAAAAACTTAGTCACTTTTGTCTTTAAGTGGCAGCTTCCGTTGTAGACAAGAAGTTTTCCATTTTGTCGCCCGCCAAAAGAAATTGCATAACAAAGGGAAAACAGCGAGGAAAAGTGGCGGAATCCAGGGCAGAGTCAGGAACACAATTGTTGCAACACACAAATGAGGTGGAAAAAAAAAACAAAGAAAAAAAAAGGAAAGAAAAATAATAAAGTTTCTCATCAGAGGAAAAGTGTAGACGGGCCAGGATGTGGATGCAACGTCATGGCAGCGCGTGCGAAAGTAAAAAGGACTCGCAGCGCGAGCAAGGAACGGAGCTGGGAAAAAAAGGGAAACCCTCCTTGGCACAAAGAAATCTCGGGGATCCCGTGTCTGGGACTCTGGGACCTCAAACTCCGTCAGCTAAACGTTTTCCGCTGTCTGTGTTAGCAGCTTTTCCCGGGCGTGATTCCCCTGTGCGTTGTCCCTGTGTGTCCCTGTCTGTCTGTGTAAGGTGTGTGTGTGTCTGTACGAAGGTTGACATTATGAACTTGAAAGTTGTACATAAAAAAAGCGACAGCGGCAAAATTGTTATGAATGAATGCATGTGGGCGGTGCGGCAATGCGGGGGCGCAGCCACGCCAGGTGTCCTGGCCACATGTACACTCAGTTTCCATGACGCCCGCCAAGCGGCTGACGCTCCCCTTTTCCCCCCATTTTCCATATTTCGTTTTATTTTTCGCTTTTTATTTGGTTTGCTTTCGGCCGGACGGGCATAAACAAATGTCAGCTGTTGGGCTGGCCATCAATTACGCATGCAATCGGCATAGCCACAAAACACGTAGGCAACGCCCCGACTATTATATACCTGATAGATAGGGGTTCCTACTATTAAATATTATTTAAAATATGATGCTGATTCATCAGTATTTTGCTGGATATTTAAAAACAATTTTAAAGCTGCCTAAAAGTATGCAATGTTAACTCATTTTCTTAAGAATTGTTCTGCATTGCATTTCGAAATATAGCGTAAAGATATACCCCTGATATGTACGACTACTGGGAACCAAACTCGTGAGTTGAAACCAGGTCAAAACTATCAGCAAACAAAAATTCGCCAAAAGGGGGCGGGAAAAGCGCGGTTAGAGTAGGCGTGGAATGTGTAAAGGCCGCGAAATCACAAAACAAAGCACCTGCCGATTGATTTCGCCTGGCCAGCGATGAATGAACAGACAGACTCGCATGCAACGCGTGCAGTGCCGCACAGATTCATTCACACAGACACATATATACGCGGAGGCAGAGAGCATCACTCATACGCCGCGTGGTGCAGGCCATAAAAAAGAAGTTCGGCCATCGAAAGAGAAACGTTTTTTGGGCCAACGCGCTTTTTTTCTTGCTTTTTTATGTTGCGCTGCTCTGGAAATGCAACCGGCTCTTCGGCTATGTGGATGCCTGACTCCCTGACTGCCTGACCTGGAACTGGCGTACTCCTCTCGACTGGTAGTGGTGCGAGTGCTCTTTGCCGGCGTCGCTGCGTCTGTCCCGCGCGCTAAAACCTTGTCCAATTTCCCGGCTGGCGAGGACATTTGCACTTTTATTTTCAGTCACACCACGGGGCAGTCTCGTCGGTGGCCAGTGCGTCGAAAGGGATGTGCAAGGCAGCAGCGAAGGGTTGTCCGGCACTCGGGAGGGAAAGTGCAATGTCCTTTAGGGATATTTAGCTACGGTGATAATATATTCTTAGTTATGGTTTAGTGGGTTTTTTTTTAGATTTTAAACCCTAAATAAGGGGGACAGAACAACAGTTATTTATGGCAAATTTGCATGAGAAACGTTTTAAATTATATTCCATTTTATACCTTAAAGTATGAGATAAATACTTTTTAAAAAAATTCTTTAAATTCTTAACCTTACTTTGTGATGCAGAATAAAATATTTATCCTTATTTTTAAATACCATACTTTTCCTGGATATGGGGCAAGTCGACTACAGCAAGCTGCATTTGGTTCATTGTTGCTTTGGCTTTGGCTTTGGCCAGACGCGAAATTTGAATTTTTATGCAGCGGCAGAGCAACAAGAGCAACAACAAGGAGAGCGTGCCGCAAAAGTTTGTCGACCTATATAAGCGCTGGAATCCGAATACCCTCTGGATCCAGCTCCTCTCACCCTCTCCCGCCGTGCTGTGCCAGTGCCAGGATACGTGTAATGCAAGTTCAAAGCAGCAACACCAGCACCAGGAGGCAGCAACTCCAACTATTTGGGGCCGTCACGTATTCGAAATGCAACAACCTGTTGTTGGGAAAAATCCAGAGTCAGAGCCAGGGCCATAGTCAGAGTTAGAGTCAGAGGCAGTGCCAGACTTTCGGTAGCCGGGGTAGTTTTGCAGCAAAAGTTATCTGGCGGCTCATTCTTGTTATCCTGCTGCAATACCAAAGCGAAATCCTTGAGCAGTGAAAGTCGAAGTCGCTGAGACACGGCTACGAGAACTTTTCTAATTGCAGGACAATCAATATTGAATTTTGGCAGAACAAAGAGGGGAATAGCAGCCATAAGGAGTCAACCCCTAGAGGCCTTGTTCTGCACCCCACACCCCAATTTGCCACCCTCTCGCCTTCCTTTTCACCCTGCTTACTTTATTTTCTATTCATTTGTGCAATTACATGTGCACAGAGGAAAATTTATATTCTATTTATAAATACCGGTTTAGTGAGACTTTAAGACAAATACCTATAAACAATTATCGTTTCATAATTCAATTTCAAAGACAAATGTTTATTACCTAGATCTATTTTTGTAATATCCTCACAAATACCTTACCTAAAATAAGTATTTAAAGGTTTAAGGAATCCAATTATTTAGTTTTATTCGTTTATTATATACATTTTCCCCCAACTTTTTGCTCTCTGTGGGTACACTCATCCCTTGTCGTTTTCCGCAATGAAAATAAGGTGCGGCTCAGGTTAGGAATTTTCCAAGAAATGTTTGTTGTGCGGGGGTGGCAAGGTGCACCCCTACCTACGCCCTCGCTCCCCGCCCCCTTCCTTTGGTCGACCAAAAAAAAGGGGGTTGACTGAGTGAAAATTCGGGTGGCGCTTTTAACAAACGATAGCAATGTAGAAGATGCCAGAGGTATGCAAATTTATTGCCGGAAATGTAATTTACAAAATACGCTGCAGGCAAAATGGAAACCAGCGACAGCGACGTTAACGTCGACATCGGCGTCGGCAGCGACGCCTTGCAAGCTGTTTGCATTTGCTTTGTTTTCTTTTCTTTTTGCTCTCTTATTTTTAATGTCTTTTTTTAGTTTTGTCATTTAAACTTTTTGGAGTGATGAATGTTGAGGTTGGCCAACAAATAACCAACAATAAAAAAGGGTAAAAGCTAGAAGAGAGCCTTGAAATTTAAGGAAGAGATGGAAAATCAAAAAAGTAAGGATCGCCGGGTTGAAAGAAGGGGGCTGCGATTAAGAAGGGAGACTGAGGCTTACAGCGCTTTTACATTACACAAACAATCAATGCAACGCATGCGCAGGTCATCAAGAGACCTCAAGAGAGAGAGAGTGTGGCGGCCCCCCCTCAGAGAGAGCAGCTGCATTAACTCTTCTGCTGTGGCGAAAGAAGCGGGGATGCGGGAAGTGCAAGCAAGTCCCCAAATAGCGAAAACAACAACAAAAAGGGCAAGGCAAAATTAACAAAATAAGAAAATTGGCAATGCAAAGAAGAAGATGAGGGCGAGGAAGAACACAAAAATAAAGGGCCCCAAGTAAGGAGGCGAAGGATGAGTAGGCGGCGAAGAAGGAAGAGGACGGACAAGAGATGATGCTGCTTATGCAAAATGCGCAACGATAACAACAACAAAAACAGAATGCAGACGGGACAACAAAGAAGACCAACAGAGACAGAAACACAGAAAGGTGGGACAAGGAGGAGGAGGTGGAGTAGAAGAAGGTGGTGAAGGCGAACGTAGATAAGGAGAAGTACAAGGAGCAGTCGAGCCAGGAGTTGTCAATGCAAGAGAAAGAGGCGACGGGGCGTATGAGGCATATGAAGGAAAAGCCAAAAGGCAAAGCGCAAAAAGAACGCCAACGCCAAAATGCAGCGACTGCGACGACAGCGACAGCGCAGTAGCTGGGCCAGCACCGGCAAAGGGAGGTGAAGGAGCAGACGAGGCAAAAGCAGCTGCTCGGCGACAACGCACAGTGGGACAATATGCAGCCAAATACATTTTTGAAGTAATTAGTACAAAAAGCAATTATAAAACGAAGTCCTTGGACAAATCTTTAGGAACCCATATAAAAAGAATGCAACCCAAAAACTTTATGAAAACCGGTATTTTTCTTTCGCAATTCATTGCCTACTTTTCTGCAAAAACATGCTTTTTTATCCTTTGATCCAAGTTTATGGTAAAAATGATATATTTATTACAACTATTTTTTAAGGTCACTACTGTTATTTTTATTTCAAACCTACTTTATGAAAATTCGGTTTCTTCATCTATATTGATCTTGCTTTAATTGATCACCTACGAACCCCACAGTGCAAGCTAAGAAAGTGCAAGAGCACGGGCCTGCAGTAGTATTTGTGCAATTTGCTCTCATGTGTGTGTGCGTTGGCGGCGCAGGAGGCAGAGGCGACATGTTGTTGTTGCTGCTGCTCCCCCGAAAAGCCAGAAGAGCCTTGCTGCCTGTACTTTTCGCTTTTGGCATTTTGCGGCGATATTCGCGAAATGCGCGCATACTTACACACGTGCAGAGAGACTACAACACACATACACACATGGGCAGACAAAAGACGAAACAAAGTGCAAGACGCACACGAGAATAATTGAATTTTATTACATTGTTTGGAGAGGCACAACAATAACAAAAACAACAAAAGCTGCAAGAGCAACAGAGAGGGCCAGAGTGTAAAAGAGCTTTGTGAGTGTGTGTGTCTGCAGTTGCCCCAACTTGTGCTTGTGTGTGCAACAGCAACCACCAAGGCTATACACGCACACACAGACAACGAGCAGCAGATATTGCAGCGACGCGACAGCGACTCGAAGAGAATAATGACCCCAAAGGCTTGTCGATTGTTGTTGCCCCCTTGCTGTTGCTGTTGCTTTTGCTGCTTTTATTGCTATTTTCGCTCTCCAGCTTGCTCTCTCTTTCTCTCTATGCGAGTGTTGCAGTTTTGTTGTTGTTATTGCTAGCAGCAGAGCAAGGCAGCAGCAGTGAGAATAAGAAGAAGCAGTCGCAGCGACAGCGAGCGGAAGAAGCAGAAGAAGCCGGCATATGCTGCGGCTGAAAACACACACACGCGCGGACACCCCAAAACACACCCACTCCCCCTCAATTGCCACCCCCTCAGCACCCAACTACCCCCCCTTTCACCACTCTCTGCTTGCAACTGCAGAAAAGAGGTCGATGATGGTGGCCAGCACTGCGAGACAAAATCCCGCACAGATTTTTCTTCTCGCAAATTCCATTGTTTTTTCATAATTTATCGACTTATCGATAATTTAAAAACATAAAAAAATTGATAACTAAAGTTTACTTTGCCTTGAAGAATCATGCACATAGTTTTTCCAAGTGTGGATATTTCTGACGGTCTCGACTCGTGAAAGGCGTAGACACAGGCCAAAAAGAGGAGATGGACCAAAACGAGAGGTTTTGAGAGGGGTTTTAAAAAAGGGATTTTAGGGCGGTTTGAGGGGAATTAGGGGGAGTTTCCAGAGGGGGCGGCGGAGCGGAAGGTTAGAACGCAGCCCAGCTAAAATAGAGACTGCGAAAATGGAAAAGCTAGGAGCAAACTAAAATACTTATGAGGCAGCATCAGCGAAGACAACAAAGGCAAAAATCGAACAAAAAAAAAAAAACAAAACACAAAAATACCACAAAGGAAAAGCATCAACAAAAAAAAATTAAGAAAAATAAATGCACAAACCGAAAAGGAAAATGCAAAGGCAGCAAGAGGAAAAACAAAATCCACGTCAAAATAAATAAATGCAAGACAACAGCTGCCTTTTGTGACTGTGTGTCTGTGCTGGGAAAGCATTTTCCAGGCCTTCAACTTTTTCCGTTTAACTTTGCAAAATAATAATAATAATAATAATAACAATAATAAAAAATAAAATGTGCAAAAGGGCAGGCAAAACAAAAAATAACAAAACAAAATTGAAAATTGTAATGAAGCCACTTTTTTACCCCACGCACATAAAGGAACTGACAGTGAGGAACATAATATTAGGTTTTACAAAACTAAATAAATATTTTTTAGAAATAGAAAATAATTAAGTTTAAATAGAGTAGGATGTGGTATTTTTATAATATATATATATATTTTTTTAATACATATATATTTAATATATTTTAAATAATTCACACGTTTAATGTGTAAATATGTTTTCAATGTATTTCTTTATAAAGAGTTTTAAATTCCTCATTAGACTTATATATATTATATATATTTTCATTATGGATAATAAATATTAACTCATAATTTTATCTATAATCTGACGAGTGAATTATACTCGATATTCGTTTAACTAATACTATCGTACCATTATTCTGAACTCAGCTGTAGTTGTATCTGTGCGAGGGGGCGGAAATTGCCAGCCGGAAGAGCACAGAGGGGGCTGTGGGTGGGTGGCATGGCTTAATGGGTGGCATGAAATATTGCCGGCTAAAGTTTTTCTTTTTTTTTTTCAAAATGAGTCGAGTTGCGTGGCAAAAGAGCAAAAGCAAAACAAAAGTAGAGATAGGAACGAAAGGGACAAAGAGCAACTGGGAAGTTGCAAGCTGTTTAGAAGAATGGCAATTCAAGGAAACCAATTTAAATTGAGTTTGATCATCGTCGTCGTTGTCGTCCCAGCTGCCATAACGATATATGTATATAGTATATGGTATATCCCAAGCCAAAATCAATATAAATGGCAACAGATAAACACCCAACCAATTCGATGTTTCATTGTTAATTTAAACTCACTCGATCTTGATTTCGGGCTGGAACCTAAAGTTTGCCAATTGGAATGAACGTTAGTTGGCATTCTATGTTCTGTGGAAATAAGTAATTTACCAATTTCTATGAATTTTCTATTTTTACTGAATCCATTTAAATTTATTATTAAGGATAAATTTTTTCCTGCGAAACCTAAAGAAGGTTAAAATACTAATTGGCAAACTTGAACTTAAACAAATCAGAACTAAAAAGGGGGCAGTAATTTTTGAGCAAATTTTTATGAGGCAGAAATCCATTAAATATTATATAAACTGGGCTTTTGGAAGTACATATTTCATACCTTATCAGACCTAATTTACTCTCCAAGTGAAATTGGAATTTATATCTCTGAAATCCGATTCCTTGGCAATTTGTAGCTCACAAATCCAATCATCATCAAAGGAAGTTTCCAAGCCTATCTTGATTTAAATTTTCCCCTGTATTTTATTTACCTTATACACCTCCTGACTTTCCTCCCATTTACCTCCCCTGGCTTTATCTAATCGATCTAATTTTCCTGCTTTTCTTTCGATTCGTTTCAGGTAAGTAATCAGCTTTTATCGCGATGTTTTCGCCAAAAAAAAGTACGGGAAATACGTGCAGTAAGTGGCCTAAAAATATGCAACAAAGGTGCAAAGATCACTAATCTTAAGAAGTAATTTTTTTTTTGAAATAAATTGAAAAGAATTTTAGTAGGGGGGGTTTGGGAATTTCCCTCCCGTTTTCGTTTTCAGTTTTTGTTTTCTTTTCGGTCGTTCCCCGCTCGGCTTCTTCGTACTCCTTCTTCTCTCTTTTTTTGTGCCTTTTTCGGTTTACCGCAGTTATTTTTTACTGCCTTTTTTCCGTAGCAACACAAGCACACACACACATATAGGGAAATACGAAGACGCTAACGCTGACGCTGACGCCGGCAGCGCTGTCGTAGCCAGCCGGCGAGAGCGGGCAACAGCAGAGAGCTCCATAATGGCGGCAAACACGTTTTTTGTTGCTGCCCTCTTCGGCTTTCTCTCTCGCATGCGCTCTCTCCACACTCACACTCGCGCGCCGCGCTCTCCCACAGACCCCACACACACACACAATAGCACACAGTCGCGCAAGACGAACGTCGCTGCCGCCGTCGCCGTCGTATCTGTATCTTTTACGCTGCTTACACTCCACGTTCAGATTCAGATTCATTCTGTAAACGCGATTCCTCGAGGACGTAACGTGAAACGTCGGTTTTTGCCCGGTGTTTTTCTCGCCCCGGTTCAGAGCAGAGCAGAGCAGCTACTCAAACGGTTACCACCACCCCCCGCAAGCGGCCGCCCCTCGCCACCCCGCGTGCATTGTGTGTGTGCATCTCAAAGATACAACAAGCTACAAGATACGACAGTATCTGCAAGATAAATCCAAGAAACGAGGGCTTACAAATTACCACAAAATCAATTTAAAAAATTAAATAAATATATTATATTCAAGGAAATTGGAAATTCTGGCGGCCCGAAAATAATGCATATTTAATCGCAGTGTATGTGTGTGTGCGCGTAAATTCTTTAACTAAAATTGATTGTTTATTTCCGTTTCGAGCACGAATAAAGGGAGATAACAAACAGAAGCAACTAAATGAAATTTGGGGCAGTTGCCAATTGAAAAATGTGATTTCGTTATCAACAACAACACAAGAGCAACAACAACAAAATATAATATAAATAGGAAAAAGAAAGAGAGGTAGGAATAAATAATACAAGTAACACACACACACTGAGGAGATCGAAATAAATACAAATTAATTTGCGCGCGCTTCGAAATCGTATTCAAAATGTCATTCCAAGTGCACGAAAAAACCACAACAACATCGGCGGCCACAACAGCGACAACAGCAACAGCAATAAATAAATGAAAGAAAATAAAAAACAACAAGAAAATTGTTCAACAATACACACTAAAGTTAAGAATAATTATTGTGTAAATAGCATTCAAACATAAACAATTTAATTGTTTAATTGTGTGTTTTTTGCAGCAGCAGAAAAGATCAATAAATAAAATTTAATTACACCGTACATATAAATATTCAATGAATACGTAGTAGGATAATAATAATAATAACAACAAATCTGATAATTCCGTGCAATCTATTTCTAAAATAACAAAACACAATAACAACAACAACAGCCATAAAAATAAAGTATATTAATAACTCAAGAACGCAAACCCGATAAGAGCAAAAGAATCAAATTGAATCGCAAAACTCAAACGCATAACGCAAATCCAAATCGTTAAATCCAACCTAGACTTGCCATATACCATACTTACTAGATGTATATATATCCCTACCAAGATATATGATACTCCAGCAGCTTTAACAAACAGAAAACGTGATAAAAAGTAAGTGATCTTTGCTTGCGATTTTAGGTTATTAAAATCGGATTCAGAATACGACACTCACATCAATCATGGTGGGATTTTCCTTGGTTCTTTATTATTATTTTTGTTTTTTTTTTACCTCCCTGGGACTTAAGTGAACTTATGTAGATTATTATTGATCGAATTTCCCACCCCTTAAAAGGTTCCAAAGGAAATAACAAAGAGACGAAGGGCAAGGAACGAGGACAAACAACCCTTGAAAATAGTTGAGAAATTCGAATCGAATGGAAGCAGTGAATTTAATTTTAACTTTTTTAATTAAAACTTGCTAGAAATTATAATAATAACCAGAAAAATAAGAAAGTGAGGAAAAAAACTTCTAACTTTGGGATGAAAAGAAAACATTTATTTTTTGTTTGCAAAGAGTAAGGTAAAAGAAATTACCTTTAGAGACAGCTGGGAATGTAGAAAACTTAAATGTTTACTGAAGTACTGCTTTTAATATTAAATCTTGAATATATTCAGAAAACGTTATATGTTTTTTTTCAGCAGCATGTACTTAGACTTACCCAATTAAAACTAATCAAAAATCAAGAAAATAAACCCAAAATTCATTGCCCTGAGAATATCAAAAGTCATGGCAGGTCGTGACAATGGTTTTTTCTCATTTTTGTAAATGATCGAAACGAATCCCGAACGAAAGCCCGGCTCTTCTGGAATGTCGAAGGTTGCGATCCCAGCAGAGACTCTGATTTCTGAATTTCGATATTCGATTTCTTGGATTTTCAGCTGCTGCTGACTAACCCATCATCTGGGAAATAACATTCTGTCTGTCATGGCAGACTCGCTGAACGGGGCAACTTCAATCACTCAGAGACGACGACGTCCACGATATAATCAATAAATGTACTCGAGTGAACAAACAAATCAAAGAAGTGAAATAACAACAGCTTTTTTGCATTAAAATCAAAGCGTAACGAAACGAAATTGAATCGAAGTCAAGAGATAAATGACAAAAGAACTCGAGAAAATAAAAAATAAAAAAGAAAACGTTCTCCGGCATTGATTACACTTGCAAAAATCGCCACAAAAGAGTGCTGACATCCGGGAGAACCTTTCTGAAGAATAAATATATACTAGATATATATCTATACATATCGTATAGAGAAGCGTTAGCCCCATCCTTTTGGCTTTGCCATTAATAATTCATTTACTTAAAGCGGACCAAAGCATGCAATTCCTACATTTTTAATGAATTAATTAAGTTTCCCGCTCACAAAGCGAGTGGCCGAAAAAAAAAACGAGTGGCACAGATCCCGCCAGATACACTTTGTGTTACTTTGAAGCTTTGTATCTGCACATCGCATGACGTCGATGAGGCATGCACCGCGCGAAAATGCGCGTTGCTGCAACATAGCCGCAACAGAGCGGGAAATTGGATTTTCTTAGGGAAGAGAGGATTGGCGGAGGAAGAGTTGGTAAATGGGGATTACATGGTGGGGGAAATATTTCGTAAATTGAATAGTGCTTGCAGTACATTATTTCTTGTTTTATAATAAAAAATACTTTAATTAAAAATATTATTTATAAAATATCTGTAATAGCATCTGCGCTTCAATAGCTAAAGAAATCCACTCTATTCACTTCCATTAATTTAATTGCTCATTAATTTCCTAACCTTGAGGTCTTTGTTACTTTCAATATACAATTATAAACGAAAGATAAAACGAATAATGTTCAGATACGCTTAATAACCTGAAATTATATGGAAAAACCACTCAAAGTTTACAACTTATAAACTTTATAAGTTATAAACGTTGAAAAGTTTCCGTAAACAATAAAGATTATTGTTATATGGTTATTTATGTATTAATAAACATTTTATAAATGGGAAAACTTTTAGAGATTATGAAGCAAAGTTTCTGATTTCTTTCTAATGAATTTTTCTTTTGTTTTAAATGGGTAACTTTAATTAAAAATTAAGTTCACCTTATTTTATAGCTCATTTAAGAGTTAAAACCTTAAATTATTTGTCCTTTGTTCGAATTTCATTAATCTTCTGTTGTTTTGCTGATTTAAACTTGATAAATTCCTAAAAAAAAGAAACTTTCGTTGTGGAAGATCAGATTTGGGAAATCTGATCACAGCACAGAAGAGAAATGCAACAAAGTTGAAGTTGCAAATACAAATAAACTTTGTGTGCGCTTTTTTGGGGGCGTAAAAAGGGGGTACAAGACTAATGCAAAATGGCCGAAAAAGGAAATAAGAACCCACAAGGAAAGAAGAAAATAAAGTGCGACAACAAAGGGAAAGCAAAGAAATATTGTCCCAGAGATGTGAATTTTTCTTTTTTAGTACGTTTCGTTTCGTTCTTATGTCTTTTGGCGAATCCTCCAGACGTAGGAAACACTCAGAATGGCAAACATGTGGTCTCTCCTTTTCTCCCATTCCATCTTTCTCTCTCGCTCGCTTTTTTCGCGAAACTATCTGCGAATATAAGGTCGCATGTGTGTGTGTATTGTCGAGTATCTGTGTGTGAGAGCGAAGCGCAGACAATTAGTTTTATTATGCTTTGTTGCCGAGCTTCGCTGAAATGGCACGACATAAAAAACACTACGAAAAAAAAGGAGGAAGAAGGAGGAGAAGCACAAAAACAAGCAGCAAACGTATGAGATAAAATAACGAGATCGCGTGGTTTATATATAGATTTATATGATGTGCATCGTCGCGATACATTTACTATGTTGGATTGCACTAATTTTTGCGATGGCCGAGAGCCAAATGTGCAAAAAGTAACATGAAATAAATCTAGAAAAATACTAAGATCCCCAACATTACAAGTTTCACATAAAAAAAGGAATTTTAGACTACAAATTATGTGCTATAATGGGTTAATAAAACACAGGGAGGCAGCATTAAATACAATTTATGGCTAGAACAGTATGAAAACTGATAAAATTATAGTATGTAATTTAGTTTTTGAATACAAAGCCAAGAAAGTTTACAAACAAGCATATCTAAATATAAACCAGGTATATTTACCTCAATAAACAAAACTAAACCTCAAAGATACCAAAGAAAGTTTACAAAACCTCCCCAAATAGTACAAGATACAAAGTACAAGATACGAAATACCTTAAAAACAGAAATAAACAGGCTTTCAAATGGCGAAAATTACACCATATACTCGTTTGTATGGAGCCAAGCGTGCAAGAGAGATAGAAAAGCCAGAATTACAATTATGCAGGGCAGGCAACCATAAATATTAATTTATTAGCGTTGCGCAAATTTATCTGCGCAATTTAATTTTTTTGCGCTACACACACACAACAACAAAAGCAGGAAGAAAGTTATGTTTGTATTTATCATGTCGACGAAGTGATGCCCTGTTGTATGTGACATTTTTGAACGATGTAAGAGGGTTTTAGGGAGTGAATATAAGAAAATAAATTTAAATTTAAATTTAAAATTAGTAATTAATAAAATAAATAAATATTTAACATAAAAAGTTAAAAATGCTAATGCTAATTTTGTGATATACTTTTAAATGCTTTTTTTTAAATACTCTTTCGTAAAAAATGCATTATATAATACTGTTGCTTAACTACGCTTCCATTAAATTTTTATATTAACTCCCTTAACTATTTACTTCCTTAAAGTTTATGCAAAATACCATAAAACAAAAAGTAAATGCCTATAAAATTAAATTCAAACAATTTCGCATATAAAATTTAAATATTATAGCCATTTATTTAAAAACCCTTATCAGCTGTCTGAGACCCTCGATGGGGTCTGATATGCCCCTCTTTTAATGGCTCACAGAAAAAAATAAAACAACTTAAATAGACTCGTATTTATGCGTGGCGGCATTTTTGGCCGCGACTCAAGTTGCGAACAAAAGCAAAAGGATAACTTATAGTGAGTGGTTTTCTTTTCATTTATGTGTTGTTGCAAAAAGGGGAAATGTGCGGCTCACATACATGTGAGTGTATGTGCGAGAGCGAGTGGCATAACAAAGATTAATGACCAGGCAAAGGCAAGGGCTGCAGCTTTGGCTCATCGCACATACACACACACTGACAACAACAAAAGGCAATAAAAACATAATAAATTACCATATCAAGTATACGCCCGGTTCGCCTCCCTTGCATTTCCGCGTGTCTCTGTGAATTTATTTGCCTGAAATAGGCGCTACCTTGAGCATCCTCAAGACCAGCTCAGCTCTGGTCTCTCTCATCTCTCTCCGAAAAGAGAGAACAAAACTTTTCCCCCACATGATTTATGCAATTCAATTCATAAAAGTTGCTTTCTCCTCTACCTTAGTTTTTTCTACCATTCCGCATTTGTACTTTGCCTGCCACGCCCCGAAACGCCTTCAATTTGTGATGCTTTCTTCCCTTCTCCCAGGCACAATTCGTTGTCATTTTTTAAGTAATTTTTTTTGTTCTTCGAGGAAAAAGAAGAAAGGAACAAAAAACTTTTCCCAAACTGTCATAAATTTTTTTTTCCACATAAGAAACTTTTGAGTGGGGAAAAACTTTAGCCAGCTTATAAATCCATGTAAAAGTTTTGCATACACACGCAATTTCTCAACTTTTGTACGTTGCACGCAAAAATATACATAGCTGCAAACAATTATGAGAGCAAAAACAAATTTGGCAATCAAGAATCACATGTGTCTTCCCAGGAATTCTCTCATTAATATATATATATCTCTTGAAGGAATTTAAAAGTATGAGAGAGCCAAGGTTATCTAACCCCTCGGGTTGTGGTGTTTTTTGTTCTAATCGAAATTTCTTATCAACCCTTTTTTTATTTATATATATACCGACAACTGTCTTCGGGGCCCCTTTACCCTCATTAATCTCAGGTATTGCAGCTGCTTCGAGAGAAGGGAATTCCTTTTTTTTGTTCCCCTTCCCCGGGGCCACGGTCCATAAATCCCTAGTTGAGTGCAAGAGTCTTTTTTGGGATGTTGTGTGTAATCTAAATTGATTGGCTGCGGGATAAATAGGTGCGCTCATTTCGAATTTTAATTTTAATTACTTCATTATACACAGCCTGAGTAGAATTAATGGGCGATTATTACGGTTAGATCCATTCCCACAGCCATTTAATGCTGGAATTATGCATGGTTTGGGCTTAAAAAAAATCTAGAAAGCTAATGGAAAAAATACAAAAATTAAATTCCTTTTTATTTGTGTTACTTTGAATATACATTTCCTCAGAATCAGTAACACAAACTAGAAATTAGCCAAATATTTAGGTTTGTGGCCCGAATTAGGCAACATAAATAAAAGGAAATTAAGCAAACAATAATGACAAACAATAAAGCATTAACAAGCTCTGGCCAAACAATTTCATTCAACACACACACAAAATTCCAAATTAAATGGGTGAAATTCGAGGTAAAAAAAAACAAAATAAATACTTTTACAAACAATAAGTTGTTTGATCAACAAATTGAATACCACAAAAAGTTAACACAGTCGCACACACAAAAAAAATCCGAAATTGATCAAACAAATATGAAACGAAACTCCAAGAAAATTACATAAACTAAATAACGAAAAAGTTAAGAGTGGCAATCAATGAAAAAAAAACGAGGAAAATAAAAGCAAAAATAAAACCTCAACAATGACAATGCTTGACATTTGAGGAGACGAGCAAAAGTTTTTATTTTTTCGCCTCTGCCTTTCTCCTTTTTCTTGTTGCCAAATTTTTTATTACAAAATAGCTATTTTTATGCATTTTTTCCGGCATTAAGTTAAATTTATACATAATTTAAAGTTAACATCGTGCAGATCATTAGAGGCAGCAACACCAAAACCACTGAGAAATAAAAACAAAAATAACCCAGTGTGAGAAAGGCAGCTGCATGTTGCAGTTGCAGCTAACAAGTAACAAGAAAAAAAATGCTGTTGCATGTCTGGGCTAAAAGAAAATGCAGGAAATGTACACGAAATTGATGAAATTTTGTAAATAACTAATTTCGAAAAATTGTTAAGATGGGAATGATTGGGTGGAAATATTTTTAAATGAGTTTTGAACAATGTGTAAGAAGGAGTTTGGGAATGACTACAAATAAAAAGAAATTAAATAGAATCATATGTATCTTAAAGGTATATTTCGCAATAATATGTTCTTCTTATATTTGTAGTTATTTTTATAAACAAACCATAATTTATACATTTACAGTAAACACCTTTGGTGGCCTGACATTATTTGTGATTGATTGTTAATTTTCCCATTGCTTTCTTTCATTTTATATATATATATATAATTGTATATTAACATTTTTAAAATTCAATTGTAAATTAAATACAAGGAAAAGAATCAAACTATAAATATACTTTGACAATAATCCAAGAAAATGTATATGCAGACGACAGCTGACCAAAGTCGTTTCGCCTTTTAAATAATGCTCATTAGGACATTGGCTTATTCAATTAGCATTCAAAAGCAATTCCAACAATGTTGGCTTTTTGTGTCTATTATTGAGACAGAAATTGTTGCATTCCGCATTATAATTCTCTTTCAGATTGTAAAATGCATTTCTTGGCATAAAAAATTTGCGCAATTTTCGCAAACTAATTTTAGAAAGGGGAAATTTGATAAATACAAAAATGTACTCAAGTATAGTATATGCGCCGCATTTACAACTTTCACAATATAATAGCATTTATCTAATGCCGAATATAAATCATTGTAATGAGCTGATAGGGGAGACGGGCGAGCATGACCCACACACAAACAAACTCATAAATAATGCGATAGTTGAAAAAACAAGAAAAAAAAGAGACTATATGTGTTAGTCTGTGTGTACATCAAGGTTCTGGCAGATAAACCCACTCACACATGTGGAAAGTACTTACGCGAGGCCGTAAATCAACTGCTTAAGTTTCCTAAGACATAATAGAAACTTTTTTGTATTCATTTTTATTTTTTTAGAGACGAAACGAAACCAGGTTGGCATAGTTTAGATCAAATATTTAGGTTCAGTTTTGCATTTAATTTTTTGTCCGCTTTTCGCTCGGCTCAAGGAAGCCGCGGCCAGATGTATCTAAGTATCTTTATGTAGAAAGTTGTCGCAACCAGTTTAGCAGTAGGTTTTCGTGGAGGGGGCCTCAAAACTGTCACGCATGGATTTATGCTACACGTTTACTATATTTACATTTAATTTAACTTATTTTTCCCATTTCTGCCTTGACAAATGTCTATAACCTAGAGTTAAATGCATATATATATATATGTAAATATATATCTCTATTTGTTGCAACTGTAATCGAAAGAAAACAATTTTGCAATGTAATCTAGGACATCATCATAAATTACAGCAATTTCGAGCGACCATTTTCCCCATGTTGCTTCCTCTTTGCTTTGAGACCATTATGGCCACAAACCAAGTTGTATATATATCTGTATATCAGGGTAGATATATATATATTTACAGTAAGTGCGGATGATTCATGTGTACGTAACAGACAACGGGCAAAGTAAAGCCTTAATAGGTAATTATTTAAAATTTATTACACTGCCTTTTGGTTATTATGGCCAACAATTTGGCCCAGTGGACCTTATACAGACACAGGCCTTAATGCTCCACTAAGAGAGCCAAACTTGGTTAATACTAGCCATTAAAAAAATGTCACAGAGTCTGCCAGAAAAAAACTTAAATACATAATTAAAAGTCTGCTATATATTTATTAGAGAGAGTTTTCCTTCCTAGAAAAGAGTGCTAATCTTTATTGGGAATTCACCCCAGAAAAAGCAGTTTTGTAGTTTTAAAGATATTTAATTTCACCATAACTTGATCAAGCAAATAAACACTTTCGTAAGGGTTTATAAAAACACCAATAAATCAGATAAGAAAATATTCAAAAATAAGTAATACAAATAACCTAATCTTTATTAAAAACCATAGAGATAAAAAAACGAAATCAATTTCCAAAGATAACCCTGTTCTTTTTCTTTCCTGGTTATTAAAAGGCTACGTAATGCTCAATTTTTAAATTGCCATAACCAATAAATCAGATAAGAAAATATTCTTTATCTCTCCCAAGATAGCAGAGTCGATAAACTAGTCTTTATAAAGAACTAGAAACTCATACAAATTACCCACAAATAAGAGTGAGTCACGACCAATTAGCTTCTCAATGAGTTGAAAGTACAAATTTCAGCTAACCATGAGATTGGGGGATATACAAATAATAACAAAAATAAATTTAAACTCTATTAATTTGGATTTTTTAGCAGGAAACTTCATAGTTTTCAGTTACCCATTTTTTTCTCTGCGCCAACAAACATAGTTCACTTGAGTTTAAGTGCATTTTACCATCTTTATTTGCACTCTGGTATTTGTTTTCTTGTGCTGTGTGTATATCTTAGACTTTTGCCCATTATACACCGACACTTTTTCATATCCTGTCTGGGGGCTCTTAGTCTGGGCCTGGGTTCAGAGTAACCCCTCGCCCTGGATCCCCACTTTTGATGTAAGAAATGCGGCTCCATGACTTGGCTAAAAACCGAAAAAGCGTGCAAAAGCAAAAAAAGCCAACTAAACTGGGGGTATGCAAAGGGGGAATGGGAGGAAAAAAGGGGAAACAAGAGTGGTATAAGAAAAGAAGAAAAATAAGGCTAGGAAAAAGGCACAAGAATAGTGCACAAACAATGCCAAAAGCGCTAACAAGCAGATCTTCAGATCTCTCTTCCCCTGCTTCCACTCTTTTCCACAATTTGTCATCGGTTTTGACCATGAATCGGGTCAGGTGTCAATAAAAAACGCCACTAGGAAAAATCTAGAAAAAGTGGAAAACTTGCTTTCGAGATACACTTTGTATCTTATGCATCCTGCCAGCTACTTTAATGCACTTTCGGCGCTCAACGTCAATGTGTCAAATTGATAAAGCAGCCATGGCTCTGCTAGCAAAATCGTAGAGCGAAAAAAAAAACTATATAGTTAAGTGTTTTTCTGCAAGAAGACCGAGATCGAGTGCCCTTTCTTGGCCCGAAGTGTTGCCAAAGCACTTCTTCGGTTATATCTGGTATATATACATATGTACGGGTACGTATCGCTTTTTTAGGTTTTTTTAGCTGTCTTGTAGTGCCAAAAACCATGATAACTGCTAACGATTATCGAGTGCGTTTGTATGGGGTTTTTTCGAGACAGAGAGTGGCAAAAGGAAAAAGATACGTAATGGGAAAAGACTACGATGGTTGCACTTTAAAAAAATCTGAAAAACTTTCTTCTTTAAAAAGTATATTTATTTTACAGGTAATCTATCTTTATCAAAGGTTTTTATGTACCGTAACAAGCTAGAATAATTATTACTAAATATTTAATCGATTTAATTAAAGTTGTTATAAAGAAGGCAATTTTCTTCAATCGTAATATATTAAATAAAATTACCAGATATTTAAATAAATAAATTAGAGAAAACTTATACGAAAAAATAAAGGAAATTTTTTTCCAATTTTAAAAATTTCCTTTATATAATCTCAATTTCTCTTAACAAATTCCTTCACAATTTTTGTGCCAGTGCATGTAGAAACATAGATCGACAAATGGTTAAAAAAGAATGTAAAACGGAATGGATAGTTTGTGCCTTATCAGAGTCTTAGCTCAGGTGTTGGGTGATTGCCTTGTAATCTATACCCGGGAATGTTTGCTCTTCGCCGCTCCTCTCCTGGTTGTTCCTCCCCATCCAATAGTATCTCCTGTGATGGATGCACAGATATGGAAACACAACTGCTTGGCATTTGTTTACTTGTTTGCTTATTTCGAACCCTATGCAAAGGTTGATTATCAGGACATAGTTTCTCCTGGATTTCACAACAGAACACAATTTACCTGAAATCAAATTCACAGACAATTACTTTGGCAACAAATAAGAGCGGAGGGGAAACTAACTTGAAGATAAACAGATGAATATGAGTTGTCTTGTTAAGGAATTTCTACTAGAGATTCTGGTTAAAACACAAGCCACATTTTGCCATATTTGTGCAATTATTAACTCTCTAAATGACAGACAATAAAAGCAATTGCCGCAGTTTATAGGTTAACCAAAAATTCATTCTACAATTTAAACTCTGTGCCACATTTTCCCACAAATAAACACACTGTGTAGGCATTTTCAAACTCAGTAGGAACTCCGGTTTTTAGCTTAGCTTATCGATTCCAACACCTGTGACAGCAATTGCATTCCAATTGCCGATTAATTGAATTGCCCAAATCGAAGGGGCTGCTGAAAAATATACAAAATTCAAGCAAACACACAAATTCTGACTGACTTATGTGCAGTATGTGAGGAAGGGCCTTCGTTTTCCCCCAGTTTTCCTCTCCAGCTTTCACTCCGACGACAGACATCTACACAATTGTGGATCCATCCCGGAGCTCGTTGTATTTTCTGCTTTATGTTGGGCAAATATTGACATTCGTTTATTAAAATTCCTGCAGAGCGTCCAAGGCAAGACCCAAAAGATTCAGACGGCATGCGGCAAAAACTCGAACCGAAGACACTCTGAACCCAAGGAGATGTGCAGAGAGAAAAATAAAGGGAAGCAATAAATAATACAAATACTTATGAGGGAGAAAAAAACTAGTTAAGGATATTCCTGAATAAATGTTTAACTTTGCAAAAAAAAGTTAAAAGTTGTTAGCAAACATTATTTTCAAGAATATTTAAATACATTAATTTGCAAGGCTCTTCTTATGCATATATTGATTTTACTTATAATAAATGCATTTTTTATATTTCTTTATATATTCTCCCAGTGCATAAGACGGGCGTAGCGGGGGGCAGAAACATTTTATGTCATGTTTGCATATGTAAATGTGTCGCTCCTTCCTCTGTCTTTGGCTGGGCAATATTTGCTTTTAATTTTTGCTTTGTTTAAACTGCAGTTTAATTTTATTTTCCACAAATATGGCCAACAAATTGGAGACGTACAAGAAATGCAAAATGCAAATTGGCAAAGAAAGCTGACTAGCTGAGAGATGGTGAGAGATACATCTACTAGATACTTTATAGTCAATGGCCAGGCCAACTGCTGTCAGACTTCAAATTTAATTGACACATTTCCTTCGTCCACAACTACATTATTTTTTTGTTTTGCTCACTTCCTTATAGTTTTGGTGCAAAAATAGTTTTCCACATGAGAAACAATTTTCACATCCACAACAACGAGTGAAATAAATTTTCATTTAATGCCAATGGGGGCCCCGCAAGTCAAAAAAATACCAGCAAATGCCACAAGAGCTACAAGTCCCACAAGGAAAAACTGCAAGCTAAGAAAAAAATAAATAAATAATAAAACAACCGCAGTAACAGCAACAGCAAATAACAATTCAAGTGACAATCACAAAATTGCAATAACAATGCAAATAAACTTTCAACTTTATGGTGTTCATTTGCATTTATTTTAATTAAGTCCAAGTGACAACGAAAATGTTTAGCAAATGAAGTGAGGACCTTAAAAGTACCCCTTAAACTAGAAATTTAAATCAATAATATGTAAGTAATGAAAAAATATATATCTTTATATATTTTTAATATTTATATTTGCAATATTTCCTGTCTTATTTGCGAATCAAATATACACTTTGTGATATTTTTATTACCTATTTAGCATATTTGATTTTCTGCTATTTTTGTTTGTTTCTGAATATGCAGAATTTCTGTGTGACATTTGTATAAATATTTTAATGCTTGTCATTACGATTTTGAATGTTTGCTGTGTGTTTTGCCATTTACATTTATTAATATTTATGTTTCCTTGACCCTCTCCCTTTCACTTCTTTGCAAAACCCAAAAATATACCTCTATTTATATACTTTGATTAACGATTTTTCTTATTTTATCTTTTCTGCTTTGCCTGATTGAATTTTCTTTTGTTGCCACAGGAAATGAGTTATAAAAGCTCAAGCTCTAATTAAGCCCTGAAGACGGGGTCGAGGGGAGAGACCCTATATTGCATTAAATTGTATAAAAGTGCATGGAAAAAGTTCAAGTCATCGCTTGATTGGCAACTAAATCGAAACAGGAAATGCCATTAGCCAAAGAGCATTCATTTGGCTGAGTGTTGTGGAGTATGATTATATAGGAAAATGTTTTTAAAAACAATTAGGGGTATTTTTGTATAATAAAATAAAAGAGGAGATGAATTTTTGAGGAATCTAATGTAATGTAATGTAATAATGTATATTTATATGAGCAATTTCTGTTTAAGGAGATTAGTTTAACTAGATTAGTTGTTGAATATTACGGGTTTTATACTATAAATATATTAGAGATGTAGTTATAGTTTCAAGTATTATTAAATATTTAATTTAATATTCAGACATCCACAAAAAATTCAATAAAAATACGAAATGTATCCCTACACCTCTTCTCCTGATTCCTTTGCAAAAAAAGTGCAGTTAAGTGATGCCGGAATAATTGATTCGCCCATCGGCCGTGGCGAATGTGGCCATAAAAGTGTCCACGATTCGAGGCAAGTGTTTGGGGCCAGGTTCGAGGAGAGGAGCCCCCGGAGACTCCAGCTCCAACTCCAACTCCCAACACCTTGGGAGCGTCTTCTTTTTGCTTTTAACGTTTTTTCCCCCATTTTTTGTGTGTGTGTGCAATCCGAGGTTTAATGGGGAGGATGAGAGTGGAGTGGAGTCTCCATTCGAGGCTGTGTGCTGTGTGTCGGGGTCACGTAGACTCCATTTATATCAAATTATCTTACCATAATAATGAATTGTTGGCAATTATAGGCATTATCGTTATTTATGGCCCTCGAAGTCGTATTCCCAAGCTCTTCTGCATCTTCGCTGCAGAGCCCTTAAGCCCCCGAGACATTAAAGTAAATCTAATTAAACGAAAATGCCTTACTCCGTGGCCCCATAAACAATGCGTCCCTCAATTGTTAATTGCCTTTTGGCTAGGAATTGGAATATATAACCTGTATATGTGTGTTGTTTATATAGCTTATAGACTTTTTATCCGATTCAGTCGGTGACTGTGTGACTCACCAAGTGTACTCAACGCTGGTAATTGGCAACTTCCGCTGCGAGCAAGGCGGAATTAATGAAATGTCTTCTCAAATCGGCATTGAACAAACTAATTGAGTGAAACATTAATTGCCCTAGATTTTTGTACCCGAAAAAAACAAAACAAGAGAGGTTTCTATGCTCTTTTTTTTTGATAAGGGAAAGGGTGCCATAAAACATTCTGTTGAAGGCAACTGTTGTTCTACTGATAAGCGTTCTCTATTTGGTAATATGATGTATGATATGGTCTCGGGTTCCAAGGCAAAAATATCGTGAAATATGAGGAAAGATACCGCTGGAGTGGGAGGGAAAAATATATTTTTTGAGGAATATCCCAGGTGTTTTTAATGGGAATTTCTTCAAGGGGGTTTCCCTTGACTCTGCAAGATTTCTTTTGTAATTGATATTTATTTATGGCAGTCATTCAATTTAATTTGTATTTTTATTTGGGTTTTATTGTTTAAAGTAGATCATAAAAATTATAAATTGGTTAATCAAGTTTCTATAGAAAATATTTTAGTTTATTAGAAGCCTGATTTGGCACAAAAAATATTTTTAAATATGATCAACAGGCTTTTAGGTTATTTCTTCTGTCTGTAATTAAATTATATTAAATTAAACACTACTTATAGGTTTAAAAATAAACTCAAAATAAAATAATAACCTCTTAGTTCGGCAACTTTTCTATAAATACTTTTAACTATACATTATATATTGCCTCATTAGCCTGCGGGCCTGAAATAAATGACTTAATCATAGTCATAATGAGCCCTCTTCTGAAACCGTCAATTGATTTTATTAGAATGAGTTTCCCTTCCTTTGGGCATCAGCAAAGGGAAGTCGTTAATATAAATATGAATTGCTTTTAAATATGTTTTTACGACTCCATTGATTGCATCTGCTCACCGAGAACGGAGATCCATTCATTTGAAAGGTGGAAACACAGACGAACCCTCCCATGATTTATGATCGCATCGTTAAAGTCAACCGAAAACGGAAATAGAACTCGTTTAATAAAAAACACTTTGCATTTTGGCAGACACTCGAGGCAAACAAAAAAATATATAAAAGAGAAGCCAAAGAAAAAGTTTAAATTAAAAACAAAAAACCCGGTATTTAATTGCCTTTGCAGAGAGAAAAATAATTATAGAAGCTGGGAATTAGTAATTAAAATTTAACTCGTGAAATATAAAAACTAAGATTTCTAAGACCTTTTAGCATAATTATATGTTTGTTATATTTTTATATAATTAAAATCCTTAAAAATAATTTTAAAGATCGAATTTTTCTTTCCCTGTAAAGGGAGTGAAATAAAAAATCTGAAGAAATTCCACATAAAATGGGGTCTAAAACTCAAACAAACATTAAAAAGAGGACATAAGAAAAACAGAAAATTAAGGCAAACAATAAAAAACAGAAAAGAAAAGTAAGGTAAAGGAAGAAGCAGAAACAGGCAAATGTCGAATTAAAATTAATGTCGAGTTAATCGAGTTTTGTTGTTGCTGCTCAGTTTCTTTCTCTTTGTTTTTTCCTCTGTTTTTTTTGTCTTCTTCTTGGCAGCGAACAAAGAAGCAAAAAACAAAAAAAAAAAACAAAGCACGAGAAGAAAAGAATCTGATTCTCAATCTGAAAGCAGTTTGTCTTCTTCTCATTTTTTCCCTCTTTAATGTGCCTCGTTGCTCGCCCTCTCTTTCTGGAGCCTGTTTATGCTGGCTCCCTCTCTCCCTCTCTGTCTCTTTCTATCTCTACTCCCCCGTCTCTGTCGCACTGCAGGCTCTTTGCTGGCAGAGCGCAGTCGCAGCCGACGTCGCAGCCTCCGCTTCTGCAGCAGGCATTGTACTATTTCAAGGATAACCACTAACCCGAGGTTATTTTATTGCGCTCCTTGCGCTCCTTTGTCCCCAGCCGAGGCACTGGCCTTCGCTGTTCCGAAGAGTATTTCCTATAAATTGCAATCAATTGGTATAATTACGAGGGCTATATGGCCCCCAGGCTAAATCCAGAACACAGAAAGAAATGATCGATAATCTTGGAGTTATGGCTGGTAATGAGACCATTATCTGCCTCATTAAAAGTTGTATATATATTATAAAATATAATGTTATCCTTTATTCTATAGAAAATCACTCATCGGAGGTTAGCCTTCATCTATATATAGAACTTTAAATAATATATGGAAAATAGCATCGTGTAATTTTACCTTCTTCGAAAAATAATAATAATTTTAATTTATATTTTCAAATCTCAGTATAATTTTTAACCGATGGTATTTTCTTGTATCCCTTATCCTATTTAAGAACTGCTCTTTAATTTTCATTAATTACCTAGAAAACGATAGAGTAAATCTACATCTAATAACCATGGGCTATACATTTTTCAAGTGTCCATGTTTTTATATACATTTTTATCATACAAATTTAATTTAAACGTTCATCGATTTTGGACTTGACAGCATTTGGTATGGTACATGCGTTTTACATTAATGGTATATATATTTTAAATATATATTATTAATATATATCATATATTATATATATATTATTAAAACTCAGCCCTTTGTTTTATGTTCAGGGTTCAGTAAAAATAAGACCTGCATCAGAGTTTTAAGCAACCTCAATATAAATTAAGTAAGGAAAAAATATACGCAATAAAAAAATTTATTGGAAAGATCTTTATTTATATTGAAACTGGAATACTTAGCCAGATATATAATGTTTCATTTTATTTTTGTTTTAAAATAGGTTGCATTTAGGCCACTTACAGATTACATTCTCGCCTCACCAGCAACTGCCTTTAAGCCTTCATATTTACTAAACACGTTTTTATTGATTCCAACGACTTTTACTAATTAACACTTTTTCGCTTTCCCTTGCAGGTAAGTGTTCTGGACATTTGCAATGTTGTGCTTAACCCAAATCGCCGGTTGGTAAGGCATCGGGCGGGGATCTGAATCTGAATCTGAATTGGAATCGGGCTAACAAGACAAGTCACTTAATGTCTGTCGCCAATTTATTCGCATTTTTTTCCTTCTTCAAGCTCTTTGTTTTTGGGGCCAATTAGCAAAACGAGTTTCTGGTGTAAACGCTCTAAGGAAAGGAAAACATTTCCGCAAAATAAATAAAGTGAGGTGAACAGAGAGAAAGAGAGAGAGAGAAAAGGCCAAAACCAGCTGGCCGAATCGGAGGTAGCATGAGTGATTCATGCGCTCAGTTTTTTCTTTTATATTTTCTTTTTCGCTGTACTTAACACGCTCCAACTCACACCGGATTCCCCCCACCAGCTCCACTTTACTCTCCAGTAACTCTCGACGAGATAATGAGCCCGGCCGTAAGGAAATTAAATACAGTGATTAAGTAACTTAATGACGTGGGATAAGCCACAGCAGCGAGGAGAGCCTGTGTGCTGGCTTAGAAGCCGAGGTAATCCCAAAATGTAATCCCAAAATGTGACAAGAGAAATTCCCGAGGGTCTTAAGGCAGGATTTTGGGGGCTCCACTTGAATCTGAAATGGATAAATGGATGATCGGGCCTCTTGATCCGGCTCTTAGGCTTCAAACTCAAGACCTCTTGGACAAAAGTTCACTTATTCGGCGGTCACTGAACCTCCACTACCATCATCATTCGTCTTCTTCCTCATTTGCATATTGTACAACTCGGAGAGAAAAGAACCATTTTAATTGTGTTTAATTAGACTCGAAGCCACGTCCAACTAACCGAAATAATTATGCATAATTAAAAGCTGTTTTGCATTTTCAACTCACTTTTTTTATTATTGTGAGCTTATTTTTTAAGGCATTAACCTTAAGGAAATAAATTATGCATGTCAGGCAATGGCATGGCATTGTTTCTCCTGACTCTCAAAAAATGATTTAGATTTATTATGGCGAATTTCTTGATTGTCTCATAAAGTTACATTTAATTGGAATTGAAATTGAATTGAAATAAATCGCAATCGTGATGAGATCAGAGTGAATTCCCCCCAAGATATAATATATTTGATTCATTTTTTATTAGACCATAAATTTCAATTATAAATTATTCATAAATATATTTCAGTTTCGGAAAGTTTCTGCTGCCAGTTCAATGAACCAAAAGTAGGCAACTGTTTTATTTTAGCTTAAAACAAACGTCGAAGAATATATAAAAAGATGAAGGAAGGAAAAAAACGACGGGGAGAGTACTCGAAACGGGCACAAGCACATAATCCAAGATAATTCTCGGCTATTCGCCTTTTTTTAGAATAAATTGTTCAATGATTTTTTGGGTGTGGCAGGTGGATGGGACGAGTGTTTGCGTACGAGTATTATTGGTTTCGCCGTCAATTCACGGCTCATTTGCATAGACTTAGAGTTAATGAAATTTTTCAAATAACCATTCAGCGGATAGCGTGTGGGCGGCAGTGTGACGTGCATATAAAATAGACCCGAGTGCCAGGATTATTATGTCCAATGTAAATGCAATTCCCTTGATAGAGGGAAAAAGTTTGGCACAAAAGTTACGCCATTTATGTAGTTTTATTTCAAGGGGAATAAAAGAAGTGGTACCCCTTAGAGGTCTATTAAATTTTAACTGTAAAATAAAGCAAACTCTGGTGGGTTTACAACTATTTTCTAGGTTTCCAAGCATATTTAAATCTCTTTCAAAATATTTTTTGTTTCAAAACCATACCAAAAAGTCTTTTTAAATATTTTCTAAATTCAAAACCATATCTATTTTCTAGCTGGAAAACCATTTCAGAACGGGTGTTAAATACTTGCAAAATTCAAGTTTGTGTTTTCTTTTACTTATTTTTTTACCTGATAAAATCCTACTAAATTGTAAAATTGTATATCTTCTGGTTCTTAAACTTTTTTTTATAGTTTCCCAACTAAATTGAGGCTTAACCCATTGCCCCATTAACCCCTCTCGTACCCTATATATATTCTTGGGGTTGCTAGACACATATCACTGCTCACATACTTACGCATATCAGTTTTGTATGTTAAACACTTTAAACGTGTTTTCATTTTGACTTGTTTGCTTTGCTCTTTACCTTCTTTTTTTTAACTTCTTACTATACACAAACTACATACATGCACACACACACACATGGCAACTGCGACCCTTTTTTACGTTGCCGTTGTTGTTGTTGCTGCTGTTTAAAAATTATATTTATTTTTGCATTAAGCACGAGGTCAATTAACCTCATGCCGCCGAGCGAGTTCAATAAACGCAAAGCACACACAACGCTCGAGCGGAATACAAGCAAAACTTTAAACTACACACAACAACAACAAATTTAACATTCACATAACAACAAATACAAAAAATAAAAAAAATAAAAGCAGAAAAAAATACTGCAAAAAATGTGTGTGTTGTGACGTCGCTGTTGCCGTTGACATTTTCTACAATTTACAACAAGCAAGGCGTATTTTTTTTACAATTGTAAATTGAGTCATTTGGTTGTAGTTGCCAGCAGAGTTGTTGTTCTTTATTTTTGTAATTTATTTTTTTCTTCTGTTTTTGTTATTGTTATCGTTGTTATGCACTTGACAACGACAACACATATCAACAGCGACAGCCGCAACTGCAGCAACATCAAGCCAAAAGCTCATTCATCAACACTATACCTGAGTTTTTGTTATCGTTTTTTACGTTTTTCAATGTTTTTTTTTTTTGTGTAGTTCTTGTATTTTATTTTTTATTTGCTTAGCCAAAGGCCATTGTGCGGTGAGGAAGGGGTTTTGGCCTCTGGCTATTGATACGCCGACTCACGTGCCGTTTTTGCTCTTTTTTTTTAATGTGGGACCCCTTAATGTTTATCTGTTCGCTTTTAGATATTTTTTTCCTGCTGTTACCTTTGCAAATTAATTGTACACATAAATAAATAGTTATTAATTAAGAGCAACAATTATTTTTATATAAAGATATATCTTGAAATGACTTGACTTGCATTTCTTATTCAATAGCTTATAAATATTTATCAAACTTGATTACTTTGTTGTTTTCTACTTGGGGCTCTGCTAGTTATTAATACAGACAAAAATATTACTATTACATACTAAAGCGAAATATAAACACAATTTTTTTAAATTACAATTGTTAATAAACAAGGAATTGCCTTGATTAAAAATATACTAATATTTATTGCTTAAAACTAAATTAAATAAAAAGCAAACTAATGAGTAACTAAACTATTAAAAACCCAGCCTTGACCTTCTCTTAATATTATATATAAAAATAAAAAAATATGTAATTTAAATAATTTTATATTTTATTATGCTATATATTTTCTTTCTGTGCCTTAATTTTTTGCGATTTTGTTTTTACGAATTCATTTTGTTCTGTTGTTTTGGTGTATTTTTTTTTCGTTTCGCGTTGCCAAGCAAAAAAGCGAGGGAAAAATGTATTTATTTTGATTTCGTTGTTTATTTTGTTGTTCTCTCGGACTTGGTAACCGATGACGTTGCCAATTTTAGAGGGAGCAACGGAGGCACGTGGGCAGCGGGGGCGTGGCACACAGGTGTGCAAAATGAATGTTGAGTGGGGTAAAAGCGAATGTAAATCAATAATCGTGCAGAAGGGAAGTTTGCAAAAATGCAAAGTAAATGAAGACAAATTGATTGAAAAAACAAATAAGGAAATGAAACAGGAGATAATGTATAAAGGAAATCGAGTAAATTATCCATAAGTGAGTCAAATTATTTAAACAAACAAATGCTAGTTATTTACGATCAACAAATATTGAAAAATAAATTTAAAACCTTAGAGAAAAATATATACACTGAATAGAATTAATTTTTTAATCAAGTTGAAGCCAGTTAGTTAAGAAATAAATGGTACTAAGGCAAACTATTTAACGAATAATTTATGGCCATATAGACCACGTTTATGGCTTATAACCAATTAACTAACATAAAATCGATATTATGTAGCAACTTTGAGGTCCACAAATCCAATTTAATTGAATTAAATATGCAAATATTGTGCTGCGCCATTCATTAGAAAAACACTTAATTTGACTTCCAATTGATTTGCAAAACAATTTACTCATTAAATCACTAAACGCTGGCAGCCCATCAAAATATAATAATAAATGCCATTCGCCGAAGGCAACAAAAAATGGATATACGCAATTTGCAAATCAGTAAATCAAATAAAAGTGATTCATGGCTGTCTAAAAGTGCAAAAATTAAGTTTTATTTACCCCTAAAGATGGCTCTCTAATTGAGTTGCCAGTTTGGCATTTCCGTTTCAGCAAATAAAAAAAAAGAGTTAAAAGCTTCCCCATTTATCATGACTCACACACACCTCTCTCTGTCTTTATTTGCGGGCAATTAGCCACGTTGATCTAATAACCAAAGTGGGAAATCTGTTGCGGGGAAAAACTGTTGCAAATACTTACATTTCCACTTGGCCAAATCGCGGCCAAGCCACAAAACTAGTTTAGTTTATGCGGCACAAACGGTTACTACCAACACAAAAAAAAGAAGAAAAAATAAAGATATATAGAAAAAATAACAGAAACTAGTATTATAATAATGACTTCAATTTTCAGACCGTGCTGCCAAAGAGATTGTTGTTAAAAAAAAAATAGTAATAATAATAACGAAAGCAGCGTCGAGCTGCACTGAAATTGTTGTACTATTTGGCAACTTTGCAACGAGATTCTTTGACGTGAATTTATGGCAATTGAAGACAAGTTTTTAATTATGTTTTTGCTGCTGTTGTTGCTCTTGCTGTTGCTTTTTCTGTTGCACTTGTTGTTGTTGTGTCTGTTATATGGCCTGGCATAATAATAATTTAAATATGGCCAGCATAGCCTGAAAATGAAGTGGCACAAGGCATTAAATCATCGCGTGCAGCTAAAAAGGATAAATAAGCGATGTGGCAAAAACAACAGCAACTGCTGATGTTGCTGCTGCTGCTGCTGCCACTGTTGCCTTCAATTTACTTTTTCCAATCACATGAATCCGAGGTAGTAACTTATCGCAGACAATACACAATTAAAATTGTTTATCATGACAGTAGAAGAAATGGGAAATATTTTTTTTTAGTTTAAATTGAAATTTTTTATTAAAAAACAGAAATACAAGAAAACTAGACCATAGATTGCCCAGCTTTCAGTTTAGAAAAATATCATTTAGTACTTTTTAAATAAATAGATAAACTAACATTAGTTTTATTTACATTTTCATAACATTCTTTTTTAAATAAATTTAAGAAATTAAAGAACAAAAAAACAACAGACCAGACCAAATACCCGGCTATCAGCTTAAAAAGAAATCATTACATACTTTTTGGTGAGGAAAGGATAATTTTAAGGCATTTTAGTTTAAATATAGTACACATACAACTCTGCTTTAAAAAGTTAAATAAAATATCCCTCTTTCAGTTTGGAGCATTGCATACTTTTTAGAGAAGAGAAATTGGGTTAATTAAATAAAATACACAAAAAAGTATCTTCAAAAAAATTATGAGAACATAAAAAACAAGAACTCTGACCACAGAAACCCTATTTTTAGTTTAGATAAAAATCATAGCAGAATTTTATGCTGGAGAAGGATGCCATAGTTTTTCTAAACCTAGTTTAGAAACCTTTTATTGAATTAAATTTTTCTGAACTCTCCAATATTATGGAAAATATATTTAGCAACTGGCTAAAATGAGAAATATTTTCATTTTACGTTGGCCTGCAAAATTCAGCTCCTTCTTCGCCGTTTCTGCCTGTAATTATGCGAGACTTGTTTCTGCATTGTTGTTGCTGCTGCTGCTGCTGCCGTTGCTTCTGCCGTTGCTGCTTATTCATCTACATTGCAATTTGTATGCAAATACAATCGACAATGCACACACCACACACACACATCAGGACGCAGAACAACAGCCATTGCACACACTCTCGTACAGCATAAACAACGTGATTAGCATAACAGTCGACGAGGCCGTAAATATTGCATTTTAGCATAATTGTTTATACTTTGCAGCAGCTGCCAAACGAAAGCAACGCCTCTTCTGAGTACTTTCGGCTACTTTGTGTGTTTCGTTGTAAGCCGAAGTAATTAAAGCCCACAGCCAGCAATTTGGCATATAAATTGTAATATTCCGCTTAATGAGTTTTCCATTTCAAATAATAATGGTTAATTTCGGACATTTGCAATTTTGTGACCAACTCTTTGGCAGGCGCAAAGGCAGAAACTGGTGTTGCCAGGGCCAAGATATTAAGGTAAATTGAGCGGAAGTCCTCTTAAGTCACAAGAACACAAGACATTTTCAATATATTGTAGT
>VNJU01004079.1:0-12241 GCA_008042675.1 Drosophila seguyi
CCGTGCCAGAATTAAAACAAACTCTCCGATTTGATTTCCAGCGCCTGGCAGCCAACAAAGGAAGCGACGCCTCGTTGACATTTGCCAATAAAAATAAATAAAATACCATTGGTTCAGGAATCCGACAGCGGTCCCCCAGCGTCCCTTTCTTTCTATACGCTTCCTAGACTTTTGGCCGCGACTAAAAATAAATGCCGTCTTTTAGTGGAGGCGTGAGGCGTCCCCGAGGGGAGGGAGTGTATATGTGTGTGTGCGTTGCGCATTTTAATACAATTTAATGCTCCATCGTGTGCCACCTCGACCTCCGTTTATCCGTCACATCCGCATCCCCGTAGCTTGCTGCCCCATCAACAATCGAAGGCGATAGCATCAACCTTCGACCAGGACCTGGAATTGGGATCGAGATTGCCGGGATTCCTGTGCCTGGGCCTGGGCCTGGGCCAAAACCGAATTTCCGGGACACTAGCAAAGCCGTATTTTTATTGGAAATCGTTTATCCCCAAAGCAAAGTCACAGCCCAGCGAACCGATACGTGCCTTTGGTTGGAAAAACCTTAGGCAGAAAAGCCCTTGCACAGTGGATTAACTTGTATATATTTCCAAGATATATGAAAATTTAATTGTCAAAAAATATATGCAAGATTTTAATTCAAATAAAGATACCATATAATATATATAAATTTAATATATAGATATATTCTTAATATGTTTTTAATGGTTTGATATTTTTAGATCAAAAAGCATCATAAATAAGATTCTGGCGCCTTCTACAAAACAGAAATTGGATGATAAATGCTTAGGCTTAATAAACACGCAGTGAACAAGTTTTTTAACGACTTTAAGAGGATAATTAATTAAAAATTGATAAAACAAGGTATAAATAGATTTATAATTGCTTAAATAAAAGTAATGAAAAGATCTAATAGCCCTATATTTATATTAGTTCCTAAACCAAAAGTTTGTAAAAGGCAAGCAACTTAAACATTTTTATTGAGCAATTACATCAGTTTCAAGTGCCTTTAAAATATTAATGTGCATATAAAAAACTTAATAAAAATGCAATATAATAGTTTTTAACTGCTTTATATGGTCAACTAATTGGTTGACAAAAATAAATAAAGATTAAGACATATAAGTGATCCGAATTATAAAAAATTTAAATATATTAGGCAAAGATTATTTTTTCGAAATGAATTATGTGCTCTTTAAATTCAATTAAAGAGTAATTTCCCAATGGCTTTAGCTTTAGTAACATAAACTCCTCCATCTCCCCGAAATGGTTTTAAGCTAATTAAGATTCCCTCGAACCCAAACCACTGTGGAGCTGCGTAGAGTGCGATTCACACTCCCCCCAACTCGCCTTTGTTTTCGGCCTTGCCATTTAAGTCACAAACGACGGAATTAGTTTTCCGTTTCGTTGGCATTTCAGTTGCCTTATAGTCGGGCATTATTCCGGGGTATGGACCTCGGCTCGACCTCCTCCTCCCACCCGCATTGATATGCGTCCCCAATAGATGCCACCATCACCTCCTTCCCTTTCCATTCCCCAGTCCCAACTCTCCTCATCATTATGCGCTTCAGAGCTTTTCGGGATTTTCTACTTCATTGCTATTATCGGAGGCCCAGTGAACTGGGTGCTGGGTGGATGGGGTTACATGCCCGGGTTCTCATCTGGAATCGCACTAATTTAGCTCGGGACTGGCCCCGCCCCTTTGAACACCACCTAGCAACGTCCACCTCCTACCGCCCACCGCCCATCGTTGTAGTTGTCGTTGCCTCGATTTTATGATGATGAGTTCAGAGTTCGGGCATGTTCTGCATTAATCGCATCACTTTATGCGGAGCGTGAGTGGGCTCTGGTGGGCCTCCAGCTGGGTAAAGAGTTCGATCCTCAACCGATTCGAATGCCCAGGATTCCCAGGGATTTCGTAATGTTCTCACATAACTGCAATGGGCCGTAAAAAAATAAGAATGGTAAAGAGGTCAAACCAATGACCCTGAGACCGATTTTTTCGGATGAAAACGAGAGCACTTTGTCGATCAAATTTATTGCTGCCGGGTGACCTTCGTCAATATATCGGTATAAGCATACGGATTCAAATTCCATATTTCACGGCCCCAGGACTGCAGCAGCAGCAGGACTCTGTTCTGGGCCAATAAAAGTATTAATGACCATAACAAACGCCTTTTGTGGTCGAGGTCGTTTATCCCGCTGAGTATTTGGTGCGCGGAGCGCAACTCTTCATCGCTCGGGAAACAATAGCAGGCCGAAACGCTCTGGTCTCGGGTTTCCTGAGCTCCTAAACCTTATCGCAGAGCCTAGTGTTCGAAATGTATTTATATCTTATGCTGCACTGTGAAAAATGTCACTGGAAGATGTATTTATTTGAAGTGTTTTTATATTTAAAGACCAATAATATATCTAAATATATACCAAGAGAGGAGAAGTAATCCTTGAAAGGACAGCGTGCTAAACTATTTTATATTATAATAAAAAGTTAAAGTGCTTTCTTTTGAATATCACAATATATTGCTGACAATATGCGACCAATAACATATATTAGATATTTTATTTTGCTCTCTGTAAAGTCTATATCGGCTGTATTGTATCTGCCGTATCTGTATCTTTTTTCTGGACCCATAACGGTCGCTGAGTTATGCGAGGCTGGGACCCAAGATAAACCCGTTCTTCCTCCCGCAATCCCCCTCCGACTTGAACTCATTTAATCCACGAAATGGGAATGCTTTAAGTCGCTGCTGCTCGCTGCTGGTTAGAAATTCTATTTTATGCTTGGGTTCCCATCGCCATCGTCGTCTGCCAGCGATTCAGCCAGCCAAATGGCGATGGCATCTTGCCATGCAATTCGAGTCAGGGGCGTGGATGTGGCCATGGATGTGCCAGTGGTGTGGCAGTGGTGTGCCAGTGGGTGTGGCATTGGAGCCCCTTTTGGATCCTGCTAGCTGCTCGCCTCAATCGCGTTGGGTTTCTAAGTTTTTTTCGCCGACAATTTTATGCATCCGCTACATGGTGCAAAATATATATTTATAAATATTTAAGTGGGAAACCAAAGGTATTTTTATGGACTCTTTCTTAAAATTATTTAATTTAAAGCATCCTTTTTATATATTTTTTAAAACCTTCTTAACATTTCCGAAAATTCTGCTTTAATTTGGATACTTTTCTAATATATTTTGTACTTGGTTTTACTTTCCCAGATTCAAATAATTTTTCTTCATTTTCTTTTCTATTTATATATTTAGTACTTTAATATTTAAACCTTCCACTTTCTCCCTGTGCATTTGTAATTTAAGCCACAGAGCCAAATGTGAAAACTGGAAAAGGGCAAAAAATGTAAAAGGAGAAAAGAAGAAAAGAAAGGAGAGAAAAAAATAAAAGCTGCTGCTCGTCGACGTCGACATAAAACTTGCAAAATAAGTTTCGCATGTTTCAGCAAGCTCAGGTAAGAAAAAAAGGTAAGCCAAAGGGGCGGAAAAGCCAAAGGCGGGCGTGGATTTGCAAAGGGCAGGGCTCGGGCAAGGGGCTCTGGCGAAGGGCTCTGCCTCGGGCTCCATCTCCTCGGTTCCTTGAATATGCAGCAAATATTCTTCAAACGGCTTCTCTGACGTCGGCTCCATTTTATATGCGCAGTGCGCAGGGCGGGGGTTGAACAGCCCCCAACCAACCCCCTCCTCCAGGCCTCTCCAGGTAAATGAGATGATGGTCGCCATGGCCGTTGGAACCGGTAAGCCAAAGGGGGGTTGGGGGCGAAACACGAAATGTACTCCAATTTAATCAAGAATTCTATTCTGTAAATTACTTGCACAAAAACACGAGGCAAACGAAGGGGTGGGGCCACTCGAGCTGCTGCTTTTCACAGCGCGAATTTCCATTTCATGTTACAAAAACGTAAGGTAGACGGAATTACCTGTAGTTGGAGCCGTAAAGCATCCGCGGAGTGAGAGGGAGATATTTTTGCAAAAATTTAAGTGCATGAAGGGAATAGAAGTGAGTCAGCTTGATGACTTATTTCAGATTTTCGAAAATAGGTTTACTAAGGTATGAAGGTCGAAATTTCTTAATAAAGTAGTTAGAATATCCTTTATATTTGACACATAATATTTAGTAAAATATTAAGAAAAGGTTAGTATTATATCGATTTTTTTAATATTTGTTTCAGCTCATAATGAAATCAATTACCAATCCCAAGCCCGCATGTTTCTGTTGATTAATAAAACAAAACACACAAAATGCTAATATAAAAGAAAACTTTTATTATAAACAAACCCCATTTAACCCCATAAATACTTAACTAATGTTCATAATCAGCTTGATAATTGCAAATGTCATGTTGGGGCTGCATTAAATAAACATGAACATAAGCTCCACAGATCGAACCACAAGATAGCAGGTGGAGACAACTGTTTCGGAGCCTCATATACTCACAGAAAATCCGAAATTTTTTATTCACACTTTCAAAGCCTAACTAAGCTCTTTAAAATCAATTCACTCATCGAATGGAAAAACACTTTCCCCAAAGAGCATTCCATCGAAAACTGTAAAAATATGCCGGCTCGAGATGCATAAATTGATATTCGAAATTCGAATACTTATGCAGCCGTCCTCCTTGGGGCAACTTAACGACAACAAGCCCCCGAACCGATCCCCAGATGAAGTCACAAGGGAAAACGAACCCAGAAAGATGGATGGTTGGAGGGAGATGAATGGCCGGCGTTGTTATTGAAATAAATTATTATAAATAAATACGCCAGTCGAATTTATGAAGTCGTAGTTGTCGGACTCTCTGACGTTATGGTGTTTTTCTTTGCCCGCTCGTTTTTCTCGTTCTGGGGGATTCCAGTGCCATTATTTTTGTTTATGTTCGCCGGTGGAGAGGCCGGTCCAAAAACAAGGAGGAGCGCCGTTAAAGCAAACAGCTTATTACGATGGACGAAAGGACAACTGCGGACAACTGGACTCTGCATCAGGGAGGGGCGCCAATGGCTGACATTGATAACCAAAGAAGAAGTCCAGTGGAGCGCGAACGATGCCCTGACTTTTGAATTTGTTTATCTTTCGTTTGTCAACACCAACCAACAGCACTCTTTATTTGTTTGTCTTCGATGCCTGTATACATTGCGCGCTGCCAATTGAATTCGTTTCAATCTATTTACTGCCCCCGCCCATCCGAAGGAAACTTTGTTTGCGGGGCCACGTTTTAATGGCAGGGCTAAATAAAAAAAAGGGAGAAGGCAAGTGACAGTTCAATTAGACGACGAAATAGGCTGAATGCCAAAACACATTCGATGGCAATGAGGGCCGCCAGCTGCCGTCTTGGCCAGGAGAAGGAAATTAATTGCGACTGGAGACAGCGCTCGGCAATCGTTTGGCCCCGCTTTTTACGGCACACAGAGATTCAAATAGTTTTCAACTTTTCGCATCTCCGTGGATGCCCGATTCTTGATGCTGAGCCAAAACTAGAAACTCCCATAAGAAAGTTTACGATGCGAGCGGAGGGCATATGTAAATACACAGTGGCGAATCGGACACAAGACGTCCTCCAAAGGGAGGACAGAAGGAAGTTGTGCCTCAATTAAAGGCCTCTTAATTGCCGAGTCCATGGGGGGACGACTTTTCTGGAGTTTCCAGTAAATTTCCAGCTTGGAATTTAATCGGCGAAGACAACAACTTGACAAGTATGGGAAAACCAGGTTTACTGGGCGGAGTTTTCTTTAAGAAATATTTAAGATATAATACAAGTATTTACGAAAATGTAAGCCAAAAGAAAACATTTGTAATTTAAAATATTACTTGGCATTTGAAGACCCCTATAAAGTCCCCTTAAATACTTTTCTGTTCTAATACTCTCTCTGGTTTGTTTTTTTTTGTTTGTTGTTGTTTTTATGTCCTGCTGCTGTGCCACACGATATTGCATTTTTTGCAGTGCAACATTGCAAGGGCGGCACTCTCCTTGGCAACATTTCGACACGCTTCCTTGGCAGCCTGAATTGCGTTGCCCAATAACGCGCTGCAAAATTTTGCTTGGCTCCAACAGCGCGCTGTCAGCGATCTGTGGCTTTTACGAGGACCCAGGCAGGACCCCACCAACACCAGCACCAGTCCTTGTTCGCGTTTTAAGCGTTTCCGAGGCAACAAAACTAAAACTGAAACTGGAAATGCAACCAGCGCGAAATTGCACAAACAGCAGCAAGGAGCCCGGGGAGTGGCCGCCTGGAGCGAGGCAGGCAGGGAGGTAGGGAGCTCGACCGGAGGCGCCAGTTGGCTAAGCGCATATAAAAAAGTTTAGCTGCTTTAAGGTGGGGCTCCAATGAAATCATTTACAGCTGCAGCCAAAGGAGCTGCCGAACCCAGGGTTTTTTTTTGCCATGGTGTTGCATTAGGAACACTGGACAACACAAGTGGCGGAATATTTAGAGAAAGTGCATAAAAAATGGGGGATAAACTATAAATTTTGAAAATATATATAAGAGGAAGCATAGAAGTTCGTATTTATAAGAGGTTAATGCAAGTTTTTACATTTTTGAGGCAGCTTCAGGCTTTTGAAATATTTATTATTGTATATTAAATACTAGATAACACAGCTGGAAGATTATATAGAAAAATTGTGTGAGAAATGGTAGAAAAATGAGTACACCTTTTGAAAATATGTAAATGCTAGAACCTACTTTTAATATTTTAATGAAAGTCTTTAAAAAGAAACCAAATTTCAGAGCCTTTCCCAATATTTTCTATTAATTCTTAGGCCCAAACAAAATTTTACATTCAGTAATAACTCAATCTAGGATAAATTCCTCTTAGATCTTTCTTATTTAAGGATTAATTTTTCTTAATAAATTAATCTAGGATAATACTTTATAATATTTTCTAAAACATCCCAACTCATGTCTTGATAAAAAGTGCTAAACCCACTGGCAAATCGATGGAATAAATAAAACCAGATAGGGTGAAAGACTGCAGATCTCTTGGTGGCCACCCGAAGGGGGGTTAAGATGTCCTAGGGATAACTGTGTAGATTTGTGTTCCGGCATGTGTGTGTGTGTGTGTTTGTGTGGTGCAATGTGGGCGGTGACAGGCGTGGCCGTGGCATTTGTCGTGACTCGGTGACTTATTACTTTTCATGCTGCTCTCGTTCCGTTTCGTTTCGTTACGTTTTTGCGTCCTTTTCGCTTCCGCTGGCTGGCTGGCGGTTGCGGCAACGGGATGCTGTCAAATGAAGTCGTAAAAAGATTGGGCAAAAAAACTTTTTTGTGGGCCACTCGCAGAAAATACATGCATATAAAAATGGCAAAGTTGGGATTAGTTTCATCAAGGATAAGCCAAATGGCTGGACATGCCGGGCGTACATCCACATAAACGAGCCAAGGACCACAAGGACTCCTGAATCCAGAGCCTGACTTCTCCTCCTGGCCATTTTGCTATTTGCGCGGAAAACTTTTTATGCAGTTGGTGTTTGTAGTATTCTTGCCGGCATTACGTAAATGATTCCACTCGCTGCCCCTCGCTCCCGGCCAGCAAAGAGGGTTGGTTGTTGCTGGTGGCATGTGTGCCTGTGTTACCTTTATGGACGCACCACCTCGGCACTCGGCCCCGGGAAAAATGTCATCTAAGCACGTTTGCAGGATCTGCATAATTTATGTTTGCATGTAGGTACACTGGCTGCTGCTGGGTAGGATTACCCTAGAAAATTAGGTTTCCCATTTGATGGAGGACGCGGAGAGTGTCGCTCGTATAAAAACCCGGCATGACCTGGCCGCCATCTTCATAACTCCGCTGATGCTGCCCCTGAAATGGGGATTTGCTTTTGGGGGTGTTACTTCTGCATGCCCAAATGAATTTATATATATATATTTGTGTGTGCCCTCGTTTTATGACTAATATCTGGGAATAACTCTGGCGGGGCAGAAGCACTATCCTCGTCTTCCACCTATAGCTCCCTGCACACACGGTGGCATATTTTGCAGCGCTGTGAAAAATAAAACAGCCAAATAAACCCGGCCAACCAACAAAAATAAAACCAAAAACAAAGAGACAACAAGAAAAATAAAAAAACAAAAATGAAAAGCGACAGCGAAAAACACAGAGAAAACAAGTATAAAAATTTGTTTTTCCAACATTTGTCAACGATGCCGGGATGGCGATGACGATGACACGAGCTGACGCAGACTCTGGCTGCCTGCCACTGGGCGTCCATTTCCATCTCCATCTCCACCTCCCCATCTCCACCAAGATTTTCATTTTCCCTTTCCCCCACTGATCCCTGCCTTGCACGCTCCACCTCCTTCCGCTGCGCAAACATTCTCTATATCCCCGCGGCGTGTCATTGTCGTTGTTTGCATGTGACGAACTCTCGGAGTGCTCGTTGCCAGCGTCCACCTCCGTGGTGCCCTTCCGCCACTTCAGGTGCCCCCGGGTGGCATCTGCACAGTGGAGAGAATTTTGTTGTATCCTGAATATATATTCAATATATCTTTCTTATTCGTAACTAGAACCTTTTATTTGGATTGATTAAAAAGCACTCAGGAATCTACAATTTAATATTTTCAAACTTCGGACTTAGACTCACTTTACTTCCTTAAAATTGGTTAGAAAATATTACTTTCAATATATTGTTATTGCTAAAATTAAATTTAGTATGAATATATTATTATTATTAATATTTTTGAATTTCCCAAGTAATCCATTGTACTTTACCGCCCGTGTTCTGGGACTCGGGCGCACCGACTCACAAGTGGCAGCTTTGAAAAAGCATATGCACAGAAACAAAACCTTATTAATATTAAATAGAACTTTGAATTATATTCAAAGTATTTAGAGAAAATACCTTAATTTTGTAACTAGGTATTTCAGACGTTCCTTTAAACTAATTTTTCCCCTTCATAATTTCAGCTTGATGTTATTTATACCCAAATTAAAACTTTAAGATTACAAACAAGTTGTAGCTTTCAAGAAACAGGAACACATAATCAAACAGAGTCAGCACTATTGGTATATTAAATAGAAATTCACAAGACACATTTCATATTAGAATTTGCCAAATATATCTCATCTTCAGAGTCTCCTCTCCTTTATGAAGTTTTTAATTGTTTTAAAAGTATTTACTTTTTGGAAAATACCTTTATTTTATAATTAGGTGTTCGAATGTTCCATAAAACTAATTTTTTTTCCTTTTTCTATGCTCAATATTATTCATATCAAGCTCAGAACATCAAGATCGCAACCAATATTTAAACATATCATGTTCAATATACATTTTTCTCTGTGCACTGATTTCGCCTGTCCCCCATCTTTTGCAGTGTGGCTCCCTCGCTCCGGTTGGTCTGTCCCGGCCCGGCCCGGCACTTGGGCAATGGGTCTGGGTCTGGGATGTGGCTGTTGCTGTGGCCGGGGACTGTGGACGTGGACTGGGCCTCCGGATCGGACGCAGCTCTTTGCTTATGCATGTCGCATGAGCAATAACAATATTTCCTCCGCTGTCGCAGGCGCTGCTTATTCTTTTCGATTTGCTTATTCGCATTGGGGTTTTTTCCCCCCGTTTTTTTGTTTCTCCTCTGTTGCTTGTTTTTTACGTATTCCCATTCGCTTATTTGCAGGGATCATGATACTGCCATATGCAGGGAGTGAGTGGGAATGGGAACACATGTATATTTGGCTTTACAGAGCTCGGGCGAAATTTAAAATTTATGTGCATGTATTCGCATTCTTTATTCGCATCGGGACATGTGTGGGCCGGCTGAATATCTGTGCTTGTATCTTGTATCTGAGTCCCTGCATTCCCAGACTCCTCCCCTGCCCCGTCCCAGATATGACGTTTCTAGGCGGGGGCATATATCATAACTCTGGGTCCCATTCCGTTCTGTTTGCCATAAATGAGATCCACGGGAAGGCGACACGTTTCGCTGATGTTCAATGTTCGTAAATTGAAAACAACAAAAACCAAAAATATTGAAATTTCCCGCGCTGTTCTCTGAATATTGATATTCGGGGAAAAAAAAAAAAATATTACATTTGATGTGGGAGAGAAGGCCATCAAAATATTGCTGTAAAATTGGCAACTGCGGTGGCCACCGGAAATTGAGAAAAAAGCTGATGACGCTAGTCCTGGACTACAAACTTGTGGATGTGCTGAAAGGATTTACGTCCGAGTGAACATTAAATGCAATCAGGATTGGCTGAAAATGGATTCTTTTATTTTGGTACAATATGTGTTGAATACATGTGTTGAACCTACTTTGTTGGGGATTTGTTTTCAAAGTATCAAAATTTTTAACGTATAACCCTTTGCGGCTAGCGCTCTAATTTATAAACTTGTAGTGTTACGAAGTAAAATAAAAAGCAAATCAAAGCAAATGAAATAAAACCTCCTTAAGGTTGTTTTTACAAAATATCCTCTGCAGTATTTGTTTAAACAATCTTATATATTTACAAAATATTACAAATTCTTGGAAATGATATAAGTTATTATATTATTTGAACTATCAATAAAATATTTCAGAATAAAAAATATTTCTAACACATATTAAATGACAAAAACGTTCTCTTTCAGTAAAGGTCATTATAAAAATTCGTGGCGAGCTTCAATTTTTTTAAAAGAATTCTCAGACTAAATTAAGTTTCATTTAAACAAGTTTTAACTACTTATAGTTAAACCTTATCTTGCCAAACAATTATACAATTAAATGGAAGATGGATAAGAAGACCTCTAAAGTATAAAAAAGTACCTACATCTTTAAAAGTAATTTATTGAATGAATAAAAACATAGCCAGATAATATTCGTTCCGTATCCGTTCAAAATTTTCACTTGTATTTTTCTAACCTCTTATTTTCTTTGCGACAAATCTGGCATTTCGATTTCTAAGTCCCTTTAATGGATGTTCTCATTAAGATATTGTCCCACTCAATGCGATATGTCCAATGCCGGCTCTCTGTTACGGACTTGGCCTGGGAATATTACATCAGCTGCCCGCATTTCGAAACCCCATCACGCACTGTCACTGTCCCCTCATAGCAGGCCCCCCTTAGCAAGCCCCTCTTGGAGAACCCCCTACTATAACCATATGTATATATTTTTCCGACTATCGCAAGCCTTTGATATGTGAGAACCGATTGGCGCGGACCGCTTATAGAGGCGAATGGATCCGCTAATTGAGCGCTTAGCCGATTGCATTCGATTTCCATTAAGAGTCCGTCGGAGTCGCGCTCGAATTAAAATTGAATCATTATTGAAATTCGTTTGTCCTCGATCCGATCGGAGCTCATTAAAATGGATGCCGATGCCGCTGACGATGTCGCTGGCGATGGCCGTTAACGGCGGAGGGCTAAAGCCAATGGCTGCCTGCCTGCCTGCCTGACGCTGAGTGTATATTTGCATTTGGCAAATTGTAAAAAATTTAATTCGCATATCATGCGCGATAATCAGCGACGTACATTATAAAACCATAAAATCGCAAAGCGCTGCCATAAATGCTTCGGCAATTGTCGCATGCGGCGGCCAGCGTCAATAAATATCCGTTTATATGGTAATTGTGACTGGAAACTCGCTTCTAACTCGCGGCCCGTCTGCAATTTGCATTTCTGCACAGCTGCGAATGGCGGAGCTGCGAGCCGAATATTGTGCAGCCAGGAAGATTGGCAATGGCATATTTATTTTATTGCCCCGGTAAATCCATAAGCCCCGCCCCCGGTCCTTCTTATTTTAAATATCGCATTAAATCTAGGATCAGGGCAAAATGGTGGAGTTGAGGCATAAAATCTTGGAACACTAAAGAAAACAGCATAGCTGATTTTAAATTATTAGCTCAGTAATCACCTGTCTTTATTTTAAATGATGTTAAATAAATCAGGTTAAAATTAAGGAAGGAATGTGATTAAGCTTCGGGATAAATAAGAATCATAGAATGTAACTATACTTTGATTTCTCAGTTTTCAGGCTCTTAAGTATACTTACACATTTTATAATGCTTTAAATTTTATCTCATTTCATATTTATATCTGTTTATATTTTAAAATATATTTCAGTAAAAGTATTAGTTCTCTGAAACTATTTCAAATATTTTTCACCGTGTGACTCTGTTCCAAAGGTGCACAAGATGAATGGATGGAGATGGGGGCAAGAGTCTCGGTTTAATTTTCATGTCCATTAACCAAGCAAAATGGATACGTTCGGCAACGAGCGAAAGGATAAGCGAGGCGGCCAGGCATGTCCTGAATTTTGATAGACCCCAA
>VNJU01004081.1:0-11398 GCA_008042675.1 Drosophila seguyi
GAGACTTTCGCTCATCCTGTCACAGAGGGTTTGCGGGAATTTTCCCGTAAACGCCAAGGCAACATCATCCGCGTAGGCCACAACCCGACAGCCACCCTCATCTATGCCCTGGAGTAGTTCGTTGACTGCCACATTCCATAGGAGAGGGGAGAGGACTCCGCCCTGGGGCGTACCTCTATTGACTTGTCTGGAGATAGTTGACCCCCCAGTGTTGCCTCCACCGTTCTGCTGCGCAAGATCCGGTCAATGAGACCCACTGAGTGTTGATCAATCCCCAGCTTAGTCAATGCTGTCGTAATTTAGCTCGGGAGAATGTTGTTGAAAGCGCCCTCTATATCCAGGAAGGCGACGAGTGTGAACTCCTTTTCGTGGAGTGATTTTTCTATGATAGTGGTGAGCGAATGGAGTGCTGTCTCTGTTGATCTGCCCCTCCTATACGCGTGTTGTGATCCTGACAAGGATGAGTGGGGAATGTTAGTTCTGAGATGCAGACTGATGAGTCTCTCCAGCGTCTTGAGTAAAAACGAGGAGAGGCTTATCGGCCTGAAGTCCTTAGGCGTGCAATGCGATGGCTTGCCTGCCTTGGGGATAAATACTACTTTCGAGCGGAGCCAACCTTTTGGAATGACCCCTGTGTCTAGAATAATCGAGAAGATTAGTCGAAGCCAGGACATGGATAGCTCGTCTGCCTTGATAAGCTGAGCAGGTATTATGCCGTCCACCCCCGGAGATTTATAAGGGGAAATTGGTAACGGTAAACAATTTTAGAAGGGGATTGCACAGGACGTCGGCACAATACCAAATCACACAGCCGGGTACCGTCGGGACCTGGCAAATAAACGGGCTTAACACGGAAAGAGTCGAAAAAGATAGAGCCTTCGTTTATGGTAGGACTGAAAATTAAGTTCGATTTGGGCAAGATGAAAGAATAAGTCTGATTTGAGACGGTGGAATTTAAGTAAGTGGTTTGAAAAAAAAAACTGCGCAAGCAGATCGGCAATTGCCTGACCATTTTTATTTATTTATTTTTTTTTTTAAACAAAATTATAAAACTGTTTTGGGTCCTCAGAGATCTGGGCCTTACAACGAGTCAAATAATTTTTGTAACACTGCGCGTTCAGCACGGTAAATCTTGACCGAGCTGATAATAAGATAGGACAGATTGAGAACCGTTACGTTTATAATTAGAATACAGATTAGATTTTTGTGACTCAACTCATTAGTAAACCCAGGAGGCGTTATTCCAGGTTGACGGATAGTATAACGGAACACATTCAATAAAAAAAATTCGTGGCACTGTAAAAAATATCCAGGGTTTCAGCCCTGTGAGTGCACATGTATAAATCAGACGAATTAAAATCAGATATAAAGTCATTCAGCCGTTCGAAGTCCGTCTTGCGAAAGTAGACTTTTTTGGCTGGACGATCAGAAGGTGTCGTCCTGGCTAAATTTACTTTTGCCGGGTCTGAGACGAAACAGAGATCAATATATTGTGTCAAAGAGTTCGTTTGGGACATTTATTTTGAAAGACGAAATGTCCCTAGCATAGAAAAATTTGAATTTTGCCACCTTAATTTTTATCTTATCAGCTTTAGTTCTGCCCTGAATAAAGGTTATTACATCTTCCGATGTCTGATCAGGGGAAAGCCGCGAAACAAATATATGCTTCGTTGGTGGCACTACTATTAGGGCTTTCGGCGATACAGACTGATTGTCTGCATTGCCAGTATGGGCCGGTAGACTGGGCCTAGCACCCTGGGCAGCTAATATGTCGGGGCTCTGAGGGGTCAATATTTGAGACAGACCAGGGGATAAAACGGAAATCACTGGGGGCGCGGTACCTCCAGCGGCTTGGATTTGGATGCCGAATCTTTTCTGCAACTCGACCTCAGAACCCTTAGATTCAGTCCTGAGGTCGATGGGTGAGCCGAGGGAGGCTGCTGTTGGGAGCCCGCTGCGGGGTTTAGGGATCCGTCTGTATGCTGCAGACCAGTTGTGGTTTTTTTGCGCCTAGGAGACTCGTTTAATAGCTTTAGGCTATTGAATTAAGTGTGTCCAGCGCCATATCCAGAACATATCTTGAGTTTTACGAAAACTCAATAATACGAATTCAAAACCATTTTTGGTTTGCCGCATAAAAGATCATTTCTCTTTCCAGCACGCTACAGGCCCCAATGTTATTTCTTACATCATCTACTGTACGAGCAACAACACCAATGCACTTGGCATTCACCATGTTGTCGCACAATCAGCAGCAGAGGGGAAGATCATTAGCGGTGATACCCTTATTACAACGCAGGCAGCGGACATTATAAAGACTTACCACTGTACCTTTACGTATAAAGAGATAAAAATGTGCAGCTGCACTGAGGGAGCGGGAGAGTAAGAGAGCGGGTAAGCGGGTGAGCGGGTGAGTGGGTGAGCGTGAGAGCAAGCTTTTCGATTAGCTGTCGCGACGGAGCTAAACGGAGAATACACATAGAGGAATGCGAAAAATGCAAAAGCAAACACTAGCAGCACAACTAAAATGTGAAATTATAAACAATTAAAAACACAAAAGAGAAAAGCTGCATGCACACGAAGTGAACGGGAACTTTATTATTAGCAAAATCGAAGATTTAAATAAAACACCGGTTGTTTTTAACCAAAAATTTAAAAAGTATGGCGCAAGAAAAAAAACACGTCCGTTCACTCGGATGAGAGAAAGCTAATGAACCTAAAACTATACTTTTTTCTTACTTTCCTATATCTTACTTCTCACGCATCTATCTAGAAAGGGATCGTGCCGTACAGTCGGTTGGGCGGGAGGTGGGTGTTTTCGGAAGATAACTAGATGGTTAGTATATTTCACTGTTTTCTTTTGCTTTAACCTTCTCTTAATTCTAAGCTAAGCTTTGGCACGTACAAATTTACTTGGTCAAATTGTTCTTATCAGGTCAGCGAGTTATTAAAAGAAACCATTTTTTTGTTTTTGTTGTTGAAGTAAATTTAAATAAATCGTATATGCAAATCTTTTAAGTATACCACTCCGTTTAAAAGATACAACTAAAATTGCAAATAAATATTTAATACGGTTTATTAGTTTGAAATTACTGCTTAACTTTTTATATCAGGTATACAAATATTGGGGTATTGTAAGTTGTTGGAATGAGAATATATTACTGCTTAGAATCCGAATCCGACATCAGAATTTTCAACCCGTCAAGATTTTGAAATATTTCACGTTATGTGCCCGAACAACTGATATTTTTCGCACTTATGATGCTACGTATGCTACGTAGAGGGCACAAAAATTGTTTTGGTCTGTCTCTCTAGTTAGTAAATCTCTTAGCCCTTCATTTACCTTAATAAATTAAATACGATTTTTTTTTGGAAAGTTATGGATGTTTAAAGTTACGAAGGCTTCATGCAAGGCTTTATGCAAGGCTTCATGCTAATGATGTCGAAGGCAGATATTACATGAAGATTTTCATTCGTAACTTCAAACAGTTGAAATACAATTGTAATACAAGGTGCGTTCCAAAGTAAACAGTAATAAAAACAGAACAAATGGTTTTATCGGCAAAATAAATTTATTTTATTTCAGTAGTCTCCTTCTGCTTCAATAAAGCTTTTTGCATGGTCCAAAAGCATGTCGAACGCGTGTTTTAGCTCTTTGGCCGGTATTTGCATTTTCCATATCATGTACATACGGGGATTGGTTAATGGTTACAATGTGATTTTTTGTTGTCAGACAAATTGTACAGAACAAACCGTGAGCACACCTTTCGTAATATTTGGTCACAATGCGATAAATCTGTGTTTTGCAGATGTTTACTTCCAATTTTTATAAATTTCAATAATAATTTCACGAATTTTAATGGTTACATATTGATCGTCATTTACGTCCTTACGACTACTGTGAAAGCGTTACACTCTGCTGCCGGATATGCAATCATCGCCATAAACTTGTTTTATCAAGTAAAACCTTGCTGAATAGTTTTCCAATACCATTTAAAATTAATATACCATAATATACCAAAATCCTAACGTGATAGACCAATTCTGTTGCCGGATTCAGATTCCAAGCAGCAAAGGACTCTTGACTCTTAAGTTAGTCAAGAAGGGGATCACTAGCATAGGAGAAAAAAATCGTAGAGAAGCGGTACTGGAAAACCAGCAATTTCAAGTCGACAAATCGGAGTCAAGTAGACTAAGTAAGTAATGAATTGACCAAGAAAGATTTTCATGTCAGGTTGACATTTTTAATTGGGGTAAGAATTTTAAACTAACAATGGTAATTATTTAACACTTATTTATTATTTAGCTTATTATATTTAACTTTAAAAGAAAACTTTACATACTTTTAAGTCGCACGTTTTGTTTAATAGTAGATTGCTAGGTTTTAAATCCCGGTGTAAAACGTTTGCCGAGTGTATGTACTTCAGTCCACGCAATATTTGGTACAAAAAGTAACAGATGTGATCATTACTCAGCCTCTGGAATCAAAAAAAAATTAAATATATTATTATAATTATTATATTCCCTGACATCTTTACAACTTCGAATTTTAAAAAAGATACAAATTTTAAACTTGAGTATTCAAATATTTCATTTTGAAGTTCCGAAGTGCCCCAGTATGTGCCAGTTTGGACAACCATTAATTTTGGTTCTGTACTCTGGAAGGGTTCATTTTAACTAGAACTTGGAGACGCAGTAATAATGTATTTATTAAAGGAAATGTCGTTTAGAGTGTTAAGATAAAAGTTACGATGAGATCTTCAACTACTAAAAAAATTCTGGAATTAATTGTTATGATTAACGTTTTATAGAACTAAGTTCCAAATAATTGAACCAGTTTAATTCGAAGCGCTAGCAGAAGTTCTTTGTTTCAAGACTACATACTTCACAGCTTTTGGCTAAAAACGAGACTATTTAATAATTCGCAATTGATTTTTATACTTTTTCAGAATTAGAAAATTGCAATTCTTGAAGGGGGTCATATCTAACCGTTTAAAGAATGGGTATATATATCAGCACCAACATCAGGACAGACACACGGACAGACGGGCAAAAGGGCGGATGTGGCTGGAGTCAAGATCCCACAATATTGGCACCTATTTTATTAAACTTTTGCAGGGTATAATAATTTTAGTCAGAAGTTTGCAACGCAGTGAAGGAGACATTTCCAACCCTATATTCTTGATCAGCATCAACAGCCGAGTCGATCTAGCCATGTCCGTCTGCCCGTCTGTCCGTTTCTACGCAAACTAATCTCTCAGTTTTGAAATATCTGAAAGAAACTTTTCAGATAGTCTTCTATATATATGCTTACTACTATATAAGTCGGAACGGGCTGGATCGGACGACTATATTATATAGCTGCCATAGGAACGATCGGAACAAATTAAGGAAAAAAATTCTAACTTAGTTAATTTTCATTATATTTGTATAAAATTTAAGATAGGGTCATATTGTATTATTCTAAATGTTCGGTTTTAATTTTATCAAAATCGGACCACTATATCATTTAGCTGCGATAAGAATATATATATATCTGTTTAGCTTTGTTGCTCGCAACATTTTTCGCCAGCAACATTCTTTGCTGGAAATATTTATTTTATGTCAGTACCCGAGGAAGCGAAAGTCAAAACATTTCTCTTCTTCTGTAGTTAAACATCGGCATGCCAAAGTTACCTTCCTTTCTTATTTGCAGTCAAAAGATTAAATTTTTTATTATTTGGAAAGCCTTATCCTCGTAAAAATACCTAACGTTTTTTGTTTTTTAGTATTTATCTCTTCGGTGCTCTATACCGACTTTCCAAAAATGCAATCGAAAAAGTATTGGCATTGTTCGCCACCATAGGGTTTAAAAATTATTGCTCACTTTCGTCTCTGGCAGGTGTATGAGTTATAGGGGATTTCCCGTTGCCCCCCCAAAACAAAGTTTGCTGTTTTTATTATTTATGTTTAGTTTATCAAGATTAAATCTAGTAAACTTAATATATAGCGTAATAAATACTGGTTGCTGGGGCGTTCGATTAGAAATTATAACTACACCAGCCGCCCTCCACTTCGATTTGGGACCCTCGCTCCGCTCGCTCGCCTAGGTCCGCCCCGCTCGCTTCGCTCGCCACCTCTCTTTATTTCTGCATTGCGATTGTTGATCATATTTCATCTTTAATTTTTCGTCATCTTGCATCAAACCTTTCGTTATCATCTTTCTGACGTTAAGACAAACAAAGCGGATTGTTTCCCAACTCGTGAACATGAAACGTATAACTGGACATGTAAAAAACAATGAATTTTACTTTCCGTTAATAATGGTTGCCTCAATCAAATTCGGCATAAGTCTTTTACGAATAGCCGAGTACCGTTACAAAGTCGCTGTGGATTCAAATTACGCAATATCAATAATAACTGCCAACTTTAAGTTGCAAGTTATGTGGTGGAATCCTGGAACTCGAGAGAGTTAAAAAACTCCGTTGGATAATTTATTCCATAATTGGGATTTTTTATGGAATCATTATTCTTTGCGACAAGAATTGCTCTGCGGCTTCTGAGACTACAGTGTATTAAATCCTTTAATATAACCTAGCTAACAGTCATGTAAATAAACCTCACAGATCTTGTGGGACCCTTTTTTACTGCGAGAATGCCGAAGTCCCTGTGGATGTTTTGGTGCCCAGCGATAGTTCGCAGGATCTTTGATTGAGCGCTCTGTATGATGTTTATGTTGGTTCTGCTCGAGTTCCCCCAAAGCTGGGAGCCATACGTCCAGATTGGTTTAAAATTGGAGTTGTAGAGCAAGGCCTTGTAGTCCAGACAAAAAAAACGATCGGGCGTTTGTAATCCAGTGGTCAGTCTTGATGTAGTTTCTTGAATTCGATATGTCTACACCATATCAGACCACCGGTTGAGGTGGATGCCGAGATACGTAACTCCATTGAATTAGGGTAGTTTGTCTGCTAAGCGTAAACGTTATATGCTTACACTTTTGTTCGTTTATTTTAATACCAGTCAGATAGCCACTTCTCGACTACCATGAGGTGGTTGGCGAGATGGGTTGTTGCACGGACTAGACATCTAGTCGGTTACTCGTGGGAATATCCGCGGTTTAAAGGACGAATAGAGTTGGCCCAAGTGAACTGTCTTGTTGGACTCCAGATTCGATAGTGTAGTTGTTGGAAACTGTTGTGTTGCACCTCCCTGCAAAGGCTCTGTTGTATAGGTACGGTCAAGAAGTAAATGATAGTACAAAGATTTAAATTTAAATGCATGAGACAGGCATTGTAATAAACTTATTGGTATGCAATCGATGGAATCGCATTATCTTTTCCGGGCTTCGGTATCGTTATAATAATCGATTTTTTTCCATTTACTTGGATAATAGCCGAGACTTATGATTCCATTGAAGGGTTTATAGATGACCTCAATAGGCCAGTACGGAAGTTCTATTATCATTTTTGTAGTTATTTGGTCACAACCCGGAGCCTTTTTTGGTTTTAGCTCCCTAATGACTTTTGTGATCTCGTGCGGCCGAAATGAAGTTGGCGAAAATTCCGTTTCGGAGTGGATTTGCGGAAAAACATAAGCATTTTCAGCGGGGTTCAGCTAGAAGACGCCCTGATATGTAAGGCAAATGTTTTGTCGCTACAGGCTCAGCAATCTGAAAAATTTTTTATCGGGGTGACGGTTTTAATCGGAGAGCTTAGTTGGCGAGAGTTTTCTAAATAAAATTTAGTTGTGCATTTTCAGCATCTTGCTTCAGAGCCCGGTTTAACTAGCGAGTGGCTTCGGTAAGGCGTTGCTTTGAGCATGGCGATCTGTTGGTTTGCCAAGCCCGTCGCAGACGCCTCTTTTCCAGAGACTGATGATAAATTTGCAGGCTTGTTTTGAATTTTATTTAATTTCCGCGTTCTTCCGTTTTGGTGTTGAGATCCTGGCTCCTGTGACGAGTAACTCTTTAAGAGCGGCGGTAGAGCAGTCGATGCCCGCTTCAATATTTAGTTGAGTTAACTCAATGTGGGAACCTATATACATTCTGTAGTTTATCCAATTAGTATTGTGCGACGCCAGCCTGTAGGGTTGGTCCGAAATATCTGGGCTTTGAAGAAGAGTTATCAACAAAGGCAAGTAGTCATGGTTTGAGGACATGAGTTCCATCATACTTTGTTCCATCGTAAACATCATAGTTTCCAAATTGCTTTGTGGCTGCCCTGGAACGTGCTGACCGTTTTCGAAGTGTGGCTGGATTGCATTTGCTATGCATGTTCTTAACGCTTTGGCGTAGGAGATGCCTTAGTGGTATTTAGCACCGGAATGATGATCTGGCTGCCTTGGCGTAAAACACGTCCGGCGTACTTTTTGAGTTATATTACGCATCTTGAGTATTTTTTTGGAGCGTAGCTGTCGCTCGTCTCATGCGACTCTTCAGCTCCTTGTTTCCACATTTTTTCATTTGGGGTCTTCTTTGTTATCGAGGCAATTTACGGAGTTGTGGTAGTCTGCACAGACTACGCAGGCTGTCCGAAATGTGCAGAATGTCTTGATGTGTCCATACTACTGGCGATTTGTGCATTGTACAGGGCCGCTGCGTTTGTGTGGTTCCTCTACAGTGATCCTTTGATGCAGTATGAACTGCAGCTTGTATATCGGGTGCATATCGTTTTTTTTAGGGCTTTGCTATCTCGAGCTCGACGTTGAAAAGTGGCTGAGGGTTTTTGTTTCGTTGTATTATGTTGCTAACATTTATGCCACAAGCCCTTGGATTTAAGGGCGTCTTGAATCTCAGAGCGGGCGACTTCAAGCATGATTTCTTTTAGTACAACTTACAGTATTTAAGATGTTTTTTTCTGACGTTTTTTTTTCTTGCGCTTTCGTTTTTGTGTAATTTTTGGTTAAAAATAACCGGTTCTTTATTTAAATCTTCGATTTTGCTAATAATAAAGCTGCCGTTCACTTTGTGTGCATGCAGCTTTTCTGTTTTGTGTTTTTAATTATTATTAATTTCACATTTTAGTTGTGCTGCTAGTGTTTGCTTTTGCATTTTTTTCATTCCTCTTTGTGCTTTCTCCGTTTAGCTTACGCCGTCGCGACAGCTAAACGAAAAGCTTGCTCCCACGCTCACCCGATCTCTCACTCTCCCGCTCTCTGTGCTGCTGCACATTCTTACCTCTTCATACGTAAACTGGTAAGTCCATATAATGTCCGCTATTTTCTGTTTCGCTAAAACCTGTAAAAAGGTTATTACCTCTGCTGATCTTACAATCGGCTGCTGGCTGTGCGACAACATTATGCATTTCAAGTGCATTGGTGTTGGGGCTCGGACGCTAGACGATGTAAGAAAAAACATCGGTCTACGTTACTGCTGTGAGGCATGTCGTGTGGTGGAAAGAGAAATTATGTATTTTATGCGCCAAACCAAAAACGGTTTTAAAGTCGTATTATTTAGTTTTCGTAAAACTCGAGCTATGTTCTTGGCGCTGGATACTCAATTTAATTTCCCAAAGCTATTAAACAATCTCCTAGGCGCAAAAAAATCCGCTACTGGTCGGCAGCATCTAGGCGGATCCCAACCTGCAGCTGTCGACACTCAACAGCAGCCTCCAGCGACACAAAAATCGACCTCAGAACCAATTCAAAGTGTTTTGAGATCGAGTAGCAAAAAAGATACGGTATCCGAATGTGCCGCTGGAGGGACCGCGCCCCCGGTGATTTCTGTTTTATCCCCAGGGGTGTCTCAAATATTTATCCCGCAGAGCCCCGACGTATTAGCTGCCCAGGGTGCTAGGCCCGGACTTCCGATCCATACTGGCAATGCAGACAATCAGTCTGTATCGCCGAAAGCCCTAATAGTAGTGCCACCAACGAAATATATATTTGTTTCGCGGATTTCCTCTGATCAGACATCGAAAGATGTAATAGCCTTTATTCAAGGCACAACTAAAGCTGATAAAATAAAAATTAAGGTGGAAAAATTCAAATTTTTCTATGCTAGGGACATTTCGTCTTTCAAAATAAATGTCCCGAACAAACTCTTTGACACAATATATTGATCTCTGTTTCGTCTCAGACCCGGCAAAAGTAAGTTTAGCCAGGACGACGCCTTCTGATCGTCCAGCCAAAATAGTCTGCTTTCGCAAGACGGACTTCGAACGGCTGAATAACTTTATATCTGATTTTAATTCGTCTGATTTATACATGTGCACTCACAGGGCTGAAACCCTGGATATTTTTTACAGTGCCATGAATTTTTTTTACTGAATGTGTTCCGTTATACTATCCGTCAACCTGGAATAAGCCTCCTTGGTTTACTAAAGAGTTGAGTCGTCTCAAAAACAAAGATCTAATCTGTATTCTAAATATAAACGTACCGGCTCTCAATCTGTCCCATCTTCTTATTTATCTGCTCGGTCGAGATTTACCGTGCAGATCGCGCAGTGTTACAAAAATTATTTGACTCGTTGTAAGGCCCAGTTCTCTGAGAACCGAAAACAGTTTTATAATTTTGTTAAACCTTAAAAAAATGGTCAGGCAATTGCCGATCTGCTTGCGCAGTTTTTTTCAAACCACTTACTCAAATTCCATTGACTCAAAACAGACTTATTCTTACATCATGCCCAAATCAAACTTAATTTTCAGTCCTAATTTAAACGAAAGCTCTATCCTTTCAGATCTTCACCGTGTAAAGCCCGTTTATTCGCCAGGTCCCGACGGAATATCCGGTGTCTACTAAGGTATTTTGCCGACGCCCTGTGCAATCCCCTTCTAAAATTGTTTCCCTTGTCCTAAGAAACCTCCCACTTTCCCCTTGTTTGGAAGGAATCATTTGTTATTCCTCTCTACAGAAAGGTAGCAAATTAGATGCAAATAACTATAGAGGGATCTCTAAGTTGTCGGCCATCGCAGAACTTTTCGAAAAAATCATTACTCCTCACTTGCAGCACCTGTGTAGATCAATTATTTCTCCATTCCAACATGGATTTATAAAGCGAAGATCAACGACTACTGATCTTTTGGAGCTCACTTCCTTCATAATATAGGGCTTCCATAAAAGCTTGCAGACAGACGTAATCTATACTGATTTCAGTAAAGCATTCGACTCTGTCAACCATTCTCTCCTTGTTTGGAAACTCGACCTAATGGGATTTCCGGTTAATCTTCTTAGTTGGATCTCAAGTTATCTGAATGGCAGGACGCAAAAGGTCCTATTTAAAAACACCTTATAAAATGTTCCCACGGTTACTTCTGGCGTCCCGCAAGGAAGCCATTTGGGTCCCCTGCTGTTTACATTATTTATTAACGACCTCCCCAATGACCTGACTAACTCCAGAGTACTTATGTATGCGGACGACGTCAAACTTTGTGTGCAATATACGGACGCGTTTTGCCAGTCCGATTTACAGACCGATCTTAA